>MINK01006530.1:0-15400 GCA_001735545.1 Phormia regina
ATATGGGATATACTTAATAAATCTGGATGTTCAGCTAGTGCCTTCCATTCATCTGATGTTGATGTTAACAATCTCAATAACTCATTTATTTTTAATGATGGAAATATTCAGTCTAATAATTTTGACTTTGAATCATTTAATGGAAACCTTAGTGGCTTTTCGTTCAATAGAATATATATTGACGATCTATGGATTGCATTGTCTAAAGTAAAATCTAATTTTATAAGAAACAATTTATTAAATTAGTTTTTCCATATATTTCTGATCTAGTTCTGAACTTGTTTAATTCTACTTATCCTGATGGATGGAAGTTGGCCCGTATTTCGCCTATACCAAAAAAAATTCCGACGGTAGCTACAGCCCATTGAGTATACTACCATCTATTTCTAAGATATTGGAGCATATTCTCAAATTACAAATTATTATTGACCACGTAGTACAGAATAATCTTTTAACCGATATTCAATACACCTATAGAAAGGGTCACAGTACATCTGCTATGCTTTTGAGTTTAACTTAAACAGCTAGAGAGCATTTAAATAATAATAGAAATTGTATCATGATATCTTTAGATCTCTCCAAAGCTTTCGATTGTCTTAATCATAGAACACTTATCGAAAAATTAAAAAATATGTTTGGGTTTTCTATAATGGCGTGCAAGCTTATATATTCATATTTGCAAAGAAGATTTCAATACGTAAGACTTAATGGAATTGAATCAAATATTGCTGCAGTAACATCTGTTGTAACCCAGGGTTCTGTAATTGGACCTATTTGGTTCCTAATTTATTTAAATGACTGCATTAATTCCTTGGATTTAAACATAGTGAAACCCTTCATGACATTCAACTAATTTTTAGCCATTCTAAAGACTTTCCCGAAGTTTTGGAATCGGTTATAAACTTTACGCTTAATAGTTTGAATGATCGGTTGTTAAAAAATAAATCTATTCAAAGTATTAGAAACTTTTCTATTATGTTTATCACTCCTCTTTTACAACTCTCTCAAATAAAAGTATAAAAACTATAACTTACTGCTGGTACATATAGTTACTCTTTTGTTTTATGCTTTTATGCTTATAGTTACTCTTTTGTTTTATGCTTAAAATAGCAAATTTAACCGCTTATAACTTTTTAAATATCGTATAAATTTTATGTAATCTGTACATCTATGAGAAAATATCTTTTCTAATGCTATTTTTTATACTAAAATCGAATTTGTACTGTGGACATACATATATGGAATTGCACTAATCAATATTAATTTTTAAGACTTACCCTTATTATTTCCAATCATATGTTTAGAGGATAATGTACTTCTCTTATCTTCCACTGAGGTTATGCCCATATCAAATCTTTCCACTTCACAATCGAACAGGAATGTGCGAAAACGACAGGATACTGTATGATAGGCCAAGAAACGTATATAGAATTCATTGAATTCAAAAGCCATAGGAAATTGTTTTTGTATTTGATACACAGCATCCAGGAATTGCAGAAATGTAGGAGCAAATGCTATATTTGAACTATTGTGTGAAGGTTTTAAATTACTGCGATGGGCAAAACGATGACCAAAGGCAATCCATTCTTTTTCCACCAACACCCGAAAACCATCGATAGTGCGATAATAAGGATCTAAACATAACTGAGCTATGGCCGATATTTGGGCAGTAATATCCCAACCATCTTCCAAAGACAACATGACTGAGGCTTCCTGCAGATCAATTAAATCTACCACAGCTCCTGACAATTGCAACAGAGAGGAAATTTGTTGTAACCAATCGGATTGTTCTATGTTCTTGGCAAACGTTTGATCAGTGTCATTGGTATTATTGGAAGGTAAACAGGCACGCATTAACTTCTTAAAAGCTATACGGGAATGTCTTATATCCGGATAGTCTACTGGTATAAATTCTGCCCCTAAATCAGCATTAACACTGGATTTTGTTTGTGATTTTTCTCCTAAAACATACAAACGTATTTTACGATAAGCTGAGGCCGATGAACTTGAAACTGCTGAGGAGTTTTTAATAGTGCCAGCCTTTTGTTTACCCTCATGTGCAGCCGAAAAACCTGATTTATTTTTACGTGCTACTTCTGGTGTTAGAGATGTATTTAAATAATGCAAATCATCGCCAGCTGAAGTATTCAAAAGCAATGAATTCATGGAAAGATTGATGCCCGATATATTATATTGGGCTAAAGAAATATTGGGTTTAGGCATGGTGTCTATGAGAGCCATAAAATATTTGTCTTGCTCATGATAATTGGCCACATCATTTGACATGGTATTAGAACCAGTAGAATTTTTCAACATGCCTATCACCGATTTACTATGAGGTAAGGCACCTCTTATCAACAAAGCTCCATTGCGATGGCGCCAAGTGGGTACGGGTATACGTTGGCTCTTGTAGCATCTGCCTAAATGAGTCAAGGCTGCATCGTGTACCTGCAATGGTGCCACAAATATAGCTGGATAAGATCTACACATACTATAGTTAGAATTAACCGCTGTAATGCGAAAACCACTTTGGGTATCTTCAAAACCTAAACGTTTCCAATCTTTAACATAATTTCTCTCACGCATACGTTCAACATCTTTGGCGGTGGCTATACGCGGCAATGTCTCATTATTGCACTCAAACTCATCATCTTCCAATTCATCATTTTGGGAATGTGTTTCCAAAGCATCCACCGAGGCCACCATAGTATCGAAATCCATACCAGGATTTAGTAGTTTACGTTTAGGGGTGAATTTCTGTTTAAGACCTGCTTTTTTAGCAGTGCGCATTAATGTTTTCTTAGCAAATCCTTTTAACGTCGAATATTTCTCTTTGGCCTTCAAAGGTGCAGCTCCATGTATAATTGTTCCATAGGATTGGAAAGCAAAATGTTCAAATTCATCTATGGGATGCCGAGCTTTACATAATATCTTACGGAATGATTCAATCATTTCGGGTGTCACCTCCAAATCAAAAGCAATTTTCATTAACTGAAAAGTCGATGATCTCAACTGCAAACCTTCTGGCATGGTTTGGTCTAAATGAGCCAAATATAAAACTGAGATTTTCTTTTCCTTCAGCAAAGATGATATAGGAAATGCTCTAATAATGGTTTGTTCACAAGCCAAAGGATCACAGGGATTTCCCTTGAATACAATGCGATAATTGGTAAGAAATAGAGCTCCTTCGGCTGGTATTAAACTCTGAGTATCATCTTCTCTTCCGTCTGGCATAAGATAACATCTTAAATGTTCTGTAACAATTTCTTCACCCGGCAATAAACAGGGTGTTTGTATTTTGGGTTTTTGTACATGAGGATGTCGTTTAGCTTCCAAATAAACTGATTCCAGAGATTCAATATGCATGTGTACAACACCGGGTACCATGTCGTGGAGATTGCGTATATGTTCTGATGTAACACCTCCTTCGGTGCATACGCGGTCTATAAAACGTGAAACAATTTTGCCAACCGCAACACCAACTTCAGAAGCATCATTCTCTTCAAAACCTTCATCGGAGTGTTCACTTATGCTGTGGGATCCCATTATGCTGCGGAAGAAAGAAATTTGAAATAAAATTTGCCTCGAATCTACACTTTTTAAACGAAAAGATGCGCATTTAAATATAATTTTCCAATAGAAAAAATATTATTTTTGAAAACATTTTCCATAAAAAAACTCTATAGATTTACTCTTCTTATATAAATTCGCTCTTCTCTAAGCAACTATTCTATAAAAAATGATTTTGTAGTCAACTTTTCTACAGAAAAATTTTCTTTATTTAATTTTTGCCTTTGTAGTCAAAAATTCTATAGAAAATTTACTTTTCTATAGAAAAAGTTAAATTTTTAAAAGCAACTTTTCTATAGAAAAAGTTGATATTTATTTTTTAAAGAATAGTCTTTCCTTTTCCCTAAACAAATTTATATTTTGACGAGCAACTGCTATAGAAAAGTTTTCGACATCCAAGTAAATTTTCTTTACAAAACAATTTTTTTATAAAGTTCATATCCACTTACCTGTTTGATACACTTTGATTATCATCAAAACGAAATGTTTGCTTAGGCTTTTGATGACCCACAGCATTAACATCCGGTGGTATGAGTAATGAAACCATTCTATTCGAATAATGAATAGCCTGACTATACAAAGTCGATTCCTCCGATTGTGCCAATTCTTTTTTCTTCTCTTCATCAATGGTGGGTGCTTTACGCATTTGTTCTGCAGTTATTTCCAACGCTGTAGGCTCCTCCAGTGGTACATCATCCAGAACACAATTCGACTCTTTATTATGTTCATTTGCTCGTCTATGTTGCATATACAAGGCTTTGATATGACTTTGTACATCTTGATAGAAAGTTGATTCCCAAAATTGTAAATTCTTCCAAATTGGATGATCCTGTATGCAAGTGTAGGCAAATTGTATAATGCCCGTTGAAAGTTTACGGCAAAATATGGTAGACATGGGGAGTAAAGCAGCTGCCACTGTATACTCATCAATACCCGAAGAATTTTGCAAGGTTTTGTTCATAAACTTAATGACTAAATCGAATTGTTGGTGATCCAATACCGCCTTGTTCCCATGAACGTAGCCAAAAAGTTCACGACAAAAGATCAAACGGGCATCACGATGTTTGAGGGTGCGTGTAACAGCAGGCACCAATTTTCGGGCATCAGCAATTTTATTTTCAAATATATAGGAGACACAAGTTTTTAAAACTTCCAAACGTCTTGCTGAATTTGAGAGATTAGGTCTAACATCTAATACTTCTGGCAAGCGAGGTCCCATTGGTATAGTACGATTTTGATTTCGTGCTGAAGTTAACCGCGGTTGTATACAATTCTTTCGTATGCCATCATTAATAATCAGTTCAACTTTTTCCGAACTTAGACGGGGAAAAGCTGGCTGGTGTATGCGATGTGAAGCGCCCTCAGGAGGACGTAATACTTTTTGTACATACATTTGTTGATTGGGTATTTCATTCTCATATAATACTTTACCCAATTCTGCAATATGTATTTGCAAAAGACTTTTATTATTGGCCTCAGATTTCAATAGTTCATTCATAGAACTGTAAAGTTCATCCCAAGCATCGGAAGATCTCCAGGGCGGACCTCTCTCATTGACAAATGTCGTAAAGAACATACTGTCTAATACACGATATAAAAACTCACTTTCTATCAAATCTCTAGCACCCAAAAAACCAGCCTTATGAAAAGTTATTACCGGCTTAGGATGTATACGTATCAAAGTCAAACACGAACGATAACCCTGTAATAGTTGAGCAAACAAACGCATAAATATTGCTCTCAATTCCTTATCGATAACAGCTTCAGTTTTGGGATAATTGGTAGGTTTTTCCTGCGATGGAAAAGCCAAATCCGACTGTGATAGATTTGGAAATAGTATCATTGTTAATAATTCCTGAGTTTGTTCCCACAGCGGTGAGGGTAGTACGGGTACGGGTGGTGTGAGTGTAGGTGGTATAGTTACCAAACCACCATCTAAATCGACAACAATGACATCTAACAAATCGGTGATTTCAGTTTGTAAAGAACTGTGAATACCCATAATGAAGGGTGTCGGCGTTGAAAGTACTTCCGTTAATGGTGCCGGCAAAATGGGAATGTACACATGAGTATAACGGAAAGGATACATAAGAGCCACTAAAGCCTTACAACTTTCCGTTAGGTGGGAATAGCTTTTCGAGTGAAAGAGTATTTTGTTTTCAGTCATAACGGCGCACAATAAAATTAATACATTTTTAATGCCTGCAAAAGAGAAACAAGGAAAAATTATTATATTTTACAAAATAATGGAAGCGATATTCTTTTAAAAGAAACTTTTCTATACAGAAAAATAACAATTATTTGAAAGTAACTTTTCTATAGAAAAGGATGTTTATAACAAACAAAAATATGCTCATTTACAAACAACTTCTCCATAGAAAAAGATATACTTTCTCTAAAAAATGCTGTTTTGCAAGTAATTTTTCTATGAAAAAGATCTCCGTTTGTAAGAAACTTTTTTACCGAGAAATATTCTTACTTGCCAGCAATTTTTTTATAGAAATAAAGTTATTTTCTATGGAAAATAATAACATATTGGAAATAACTTTTCTAAAAAAAAAAAAAATTTCTATTCAATTTTTTATAGAAAAAAAGACTTTTTTGTAAGACAAATTTTTATAAAAAAAACACTTTTCTGTAGAAAAAATGCTCCTTTCGAAAAGCAGAAAAATATTTCAACTCACCCAATTGTTTAAATAAAAAATTCACCGATGTGCCCGTTACCGGTAAAGAGGATGATTGCGGTGGCTGTAACGATTGTTTATCACCCGCTCCTATTGAAAAACGTACTTGTGGCCCTCCGGCTGGTGGGACCTGTATACAACCCAAAATGTTACCAATTAAAGTTTCCAAAGCATACGGCAAATTCTCTATATACACCGTGTAAATAGTGCCGAGACAATTTTTAAATGTTTCGGCATAATCGAGTCGTGAAATTAAGACTAAACATTTGGGAGCATACATAACACTATGATGCGATATAAGTGATGTCGAAGTGTTTGCAGAAGTTGTTGTTGACGATGATGATATATTAGCACAACCATTATTTGTCGTCGTTAAGCCGATAGAGTTAAGTGGTGATGAATTTTGATATTTCGTTGAGGTGGATATGGTTTCGTCTTCTTCATCGACGACTTTTTTATTGAGTGTGATGGCGAGAGTTTCGTGAAAACTCAAGCAGGCACAATAATGTTTATTGGCATCGATGTCGGTAAGAACAGAGGTAAAAAATTTCGGTTCTTGTTTTTCGTATGAAAGATTCCAGCCTAACGGTTGGCAGAACTAGAGAAAGGGAAGAGAAATAAGTATTAATTATGCAATTATTAATCAATATAATTAAATTAGTTAAACATATTTGGGATCATGCTTTTGTATAGAAAACAGTGCTGTCATTTTCAAGTAATTTTTAAGTGAGAATTTATATTTTGAAAGAGATTTGCAAGAGTAAATAATTACTCAAAATAAATAAAAAAAATTAGATTTTCGAAGATTTTATACATATTAATTACTTCGGAAAGATAATAAAATTTTACATTTCTTTAAAATTTTGGCACAATTTATTTAAGCGCAAAAACTATTTAAAATGTTTAAATAGTTTTTGTCAGGTTGTGGGGAATATAATAATAAAAAAAATGTAGCATCAAGATCAATAAAATCTTTCTATCAGTAATCAAATGATTAATAGCAAATTTACAACACATACTACAAATCTTTCTAATTAAATTACATTAAATAATAAGATTCTTTTTAATCTTGTCTATATTTACCCATTCTATGCCTTCTATGAAGGGAGTATCCGGCCAATCTTTTTCGGGAAAACGTTGTATAATCTTGCCACATGTTAACAATTGGTTATCTGTAGTTGTACCTATATTACAATACAAAAACAATTGTTGATAAAAAATGTTTATATTAACATTTAATAAAATTAATATAAACTTACGATCTTTTTCATTATCATAGCCTACAATTACAAAATAATCTGCCAGCCGTGACATTGCAGCGCTCCCAAAATAAATATAATGACCAGTATAAAGATGTGGAGGATGTTGTGTTGATGATGATTTATTAATACATCATTTTATGACGTTTTCTTAATTTTATCAAACTTTATTGTAAAAAATTAAATAAAAAAGACCAAAACAAAAAGAGTTTATACAAAAATACTCTTATATTGTGCTCCCACTCTCTTAAAATTATTAAATAATTATCACACACACTTGCTCTTTTAATTTACTTCCTTTAACAGATTGTATCATGTATAAAAGTTTATATGTATGTTCGTTTGTATGCTCGTCAAAACTATATATTAATTTAATATTTATATTAACTTCTAGTTGTTTTTTTTTTTTCTTCACTATAAATTTCTTAACCAAACCTCTTTTTGTTATAAATAAATACACAAAATTACGTTCCTGTTTTTTTCTTTTTGTGATTTCTTCTTCTTTTCTAATTTGCATATACAACAAAAAATACACAAAACTTCTTTTTTCTTTTCATACCAGTTTCTGTTTTTAATTAATTCTATTCACGTTTTGCTTTTAAAATTTAATTTTCATATTTCTGCTTAAATTGTTGTTGGTTTATTTGTCCACTAAACTCATTTATATATTCAAATTTCTTTAATAATTTTTGCGTTTTTTTATTTTTCTGTAGAAATAATCCGTAATAAATAAATTTTTGTTGCTGTATTTTATGTGTAGAAGAGGAGCTGCGTTCAACCACACCCCTAGTAAAAATAATTTATTGTAATTCTTTTTGTCATTGCAATTTATTGTTTTCGTTTATTTTCTTTGTTAATTTCTAAGAAATTAATGTTTTCTTTAAATAAAAAACAATTAATTTGGTATAAACAAATGAATGAATACGCGTCGATTTTTTAATTAATTTGTTAATATCAGAGACCTAGCCGAGTTATTTCAACGGCGACGGCTTAATTAAAATTTGACGGCAGCGGCTTAAAATCATCTGTCAGGCGGCTGAAATACCAACACTAGACTCTTTACTGAAAAAAGTAGAAGTCGACTTCTTTTGTTGCCAGATCAAAAAATGAAAAACTAATTACCATGTTTCATTTAGGGCTTAAATTAAGATCATTAACACAGTTGATTTTTAAACAATTTTGATAGTGATTCTAAAGTACTTTTACTTGTGATTATAGTGCTATATAAATTTTTGTTCGCACTTTTTCCGTTTATGAGTTACAGGCCATCATAATATTAATATATTTTCCTAAATATCTTCATTAATAATTGTCAGATCTTAAATATATTGATGCCATTTAAAATCACTTACAAATACCTTTTCAATGATATGTAACATTATCATGTTAATAAACTACTTGGGAACAAAATTGACATTTTGTATAAAAATTGCGGAATTTAAACAATTTTTTGATATTCGAAAAAAAGCTTATTTGACGAAGCCGGTGTTCAACATACCCAGAGGAGGAAGAGGCAGTGATTTGTTAAAAAAATCGATATACATAGTATTTAATATGTAAATATATTATATTAATTAAAATTACCAGTTTTAAAATTTTTTTCAAATTGATAGACTAAATTTACTTGACCTATTTGTTCAACTATAATTTAATATACTAAATGTAGAGAAACAACGTCATTATCAAAACAAAATAGATAAACATTTATAAATATTGAAGGTAGAAGGGGGAGCATTCTAAATATTTCTCTTTAATATTTTAGAAAGCCTGTTAGTAAAGTACAACATCCGTATTCACAAGAAAATAGTGTATGTACTTGTACGCAGCACTTCCCCTGGGGTACACGGGCCAAGCTGCTAGTGGACCGATTCAACTTATTCTACAGGAACTTGCTAATCAAATACGAAGCTCTTACTAACTTCCCAACTTTTATATGAAGTTACACTTCGAAAGACTTAAAAAGTACAATAAATACACAATTTACTTTTATCTAAGGGGACTTAAACCTGCATTTGGAAACCAATATGCTCTATAAGATGATTCGAAAACAATGAAATAAAAGTTGTTATCTTCACCATTCAACCGGCCAATAGCCGATTTAGAGCCGTCGACTACTATTTTTGAAAAATCGCCGTTAAAATTGTTCGGCGCAGGTCACTGGTGCAAATTATAGAAAAAATTTTAGAATCCCCAAAAAATAATGTTAAATTTCATTAAAAATTTACAAAAATACATGGCTTAAATGAAATTAATTGCTTACTTTAAAAAGTGAATGAAATAGTTTATAAAAAGAAGGAAAAAGTTAATAAAAAATGGCCCAACCATCCACAAACGAAGCAAAAGAAACATCAAACAACGATGAAGGTTCTATTGTACCAGGAGCAGCAGCCCTAAATCCAGTGGTTAAAATTAAACAGGAGAAAATAGATCCTGAAATAGAAAAGAAGATAGAATTATTGAAAGAAAATATTAAAACTGAACCACCCGATAATAATGACAGCGATACCCAAGAAACTAATGGGCACACGCGAAATAAAGATTCTCAAGATGAAACGGATGACGATGAAGAAGATTCAAATGATTCCGACAGCAGTTCGGAACAAAATGGTATTGCCGAAAATGGTGAGGAGGCAGAAGAAGATGAAAAGAAAAACATAGAACCGGTTAAAAGTTCAAATGAGATTTTAACAGAGTTATTTAAGGTTTTCAATGCTGCTCCCCCTGAAGAGTTGTTAGACGACAAGAATTTGATTAAAAAGGCTAAGAAGCATAAAAAGGAAAAGAAAAAGAAGCATAAGAAACAAAAAGGAGAAGGCGAGGTATCTGACGCTGATGATGGAGATGTTGTGGGACATAAACACAAGAAATCCAAAAAGAAACATAAGCATAAACACAAAGATGGATCGAAGGAGAAGGAAAAAGATAAGGACAAAAGTAAAATAAAAGATAAGGATAAAGAAAAAGTCAAAGACAAGGACAAGGAAAGAGGCAAGTCAAAGGATAAAGAAAAATATAAAAGTGATAAGAAAAGTTCTGAAAGAGATAAAAGCCGAGATAGAGACCGCAGTAAAGATCGAGCTAAAAGTAAGGATAGAGATAAAAAAGTGGTAGAGACTCTAGATAAATATGATAAAACAACGAAAACTTCCTCGGAACGTAAAAGACATCAAGATAAAGACGATTATAGATCGGACAGTGTGGGCAAACGTAAGCGATTGGAAGAAAAAGATAGTAAATCAAATTTATTTTATAATGGCTTTAAAGAACGAGAACATTCTCGCGATCGAGGAGATAGAGATAAGGTAAAAATTAAAACTGAACCAAAAGAAAGAAAATCCCGCAGACATTCAGAAGAAGGACAAATTTCAGAAATTTCCCTATCGGATGAAGAAACTTATTTAAAAGAAAAAGAAACTCGAAGCGATTACAGCAAACGTAAGATTCATAATAGCTTTTACGATGGTGTTAAGCGTAGCCGTAGTCGAGATAAGGATCGTGATCGCAATAGAGGCCACAGCAAAGATCGATATCGTGACAGAGATAGAGATCGGGATCGCGATAGCAGCTATCGCAACCGGGGATTCTCTAGACGATATCACTCGCGTTATTCTCGCTCACGTTCACGCTCAAGATCTCGCGATCTAGGCATTGACAAGAAACGTCTTTTGGAAATTGCACGTAAAAATGCTATTAGCATGTTTAAACGTGGTAATTTACCTGGCTGTGATAATATGTCCCAAGAAATCAAGGACAAGGTGCTACTTAAAATGCGTTATGGGGGTCGTACGGTCGAAGACTTAACCGAATTTTGCAAAAAAATTTCGAATGGTGAAAATCTTTCAGATCTATCTTCCGACGAAGATTCGGACGTGGACAAGGCGGGAAACACAAAAGCCTTCCATCATCCCTTCCAATTGAAAGAACGTGAACCCATAGTCATGCATATACGCAACTCTAAACCCATTGTGCCGGTTTTAGCGAAAACCGAGGAACAAACTAAAGCCATAACCATGCAATTCCCAGTATCATCAGGACAACAACATCGTATGACCGAACATTGGGTACCGGTTGAAACGAAAGATAATTTAGCACCTCTCCCTACTTTGCCAGCTGCCTCACAATCGACTACGATTTTTAAAAGTAATATACCTAAAAATGCTTTAGGTAAACCTTTGCCATTGGCTGAAGAACAGGAGCCAGCGTTTAAGCCAGTACCTCTACCAACAAACAGCGATGCACCCGTAGAAACACCTGCTATTTTACCGATTGTTGAGGCTGGTGCAGGAGTGCCAGTACCAGCTGCAACTCCTGCACCTGTGACTGTACCATTTGTAGCTCCTACCCTTCCTGCACCAGCTATACCGAATACAACACCTATAGTTAACTCCACACCAGCTCCCATTATAGCAGCACCACCAGCTTTCGTACCAGATGTTCCAGTACCTTCGACAAATAGTTCTTCTGTATTTCCTCAAGCAAGTTGTCAAAATTTAGATGTATCATCGATTATCTCGAAAAGACTTAATGCCATGAGAAGGTTACAGGTAAGTGGTACTACTAATTTTTCCGCATACATTTTGAGTTTTTTTTTGCCTTGATTGCTTCTAATATTAAAAAAAATCGCTTACAGGAAAATCCCATGGACTCGGAAGCTATTAAAATGATGTACAATTCCCAAAGAGAAATGAGCTCTTGGGCTTCCTCCAAACACTTACCGGGGCAATTTACTGGCAGTACTGGTGTTAATGTACTCAAGCCAAATGAACTTAACTCCGGGCCTCAGGTGTGGGCACGCAGAGACCAATTGACCTCCACAAAGCCGGTAACCGGTGGCATGGGTATGCATCTATTACAAAAAATGGGCTGGAAACCGGGTGAAGGTTTGGGTCGAGAGAAAAATGGTTCTCTACAACCTTTACTTTTGGATGTAAAACTCGACAAACGTGGCTTGGTAGCTCAAGAAGATTGTCACCGGAAAGGAATGCCACCCAAGAGACGTGGAGGTGGTCAAAACACACAAATAGCTCAACAAAACCTCGAAGAAAAACATCCCGTTTGTCTACTCAATGAATTGACTTCAAAACGCAAATGGACACCTCCCCTATATACGCTGGTCCATGAAAACGGACCTTCGCACAGTAAGATGTTTTTGTTTTCGGTTCAAGTCAATGGACAAACATTTACCCCAGATAAAGCTTGCAATACAAAAAAAGAAGCTAAAATGATTGCGGCAAAACATTGTCTACAACAAATAGGCATATTGCCTGCGTGTTAGCATTAAAAATCTAAGCGAATTTTGATATTATTTTAGTAAGTTTGGAATTACTATTTTTCATAAAAAAATACTTTATAATGTTTTTTGTTAAAAGCTGGGAATATAACAAAATTACTGTTTTCTAAATGCTTAAAGACTTCTTTTTGTATGTTATTTGTAAAATATATAGTTATACATATATTTAAAGTACATAATAGAGTTTTATTTTATCTTCTTAGTAATTTTCTTATAGTCTGATAAGTTTAAAAATAAAATGTAAATAAACTACATTGCAATAAGTTTTTAAAGTAGTTGGTTTTTAATTAATTTTCAAGAAAATAATAGAGTTTCACGACAATTAGATCTAAGTGTCGGAACGATCCGGCCAAAGATTGTCAAAACAACAACTTTATCTACTGCAGCAGCAAGTAGAATCCAGTTCCTGATATTTGGTTATATATTCGTAAAATATGAACGTATTAAGCGTAACACTAATTTGGTTAAATGTACTTTTTGTTACCTGAAAAATTGTTCGATTCTTAACAGGAGATTAGTCCTCTTGCTTTATTTCTGGTTACTATAGTACATAATCACGACAGTGTAGTTGCCTATTACATCACCACCTATAGCGTGGTAGGCGACGTTGTCCAAATTTCTTAATTTTCTAGTGATTACTACATTGTTTAGAGGAATATATAGACATCATCGAGGTGATCTTTCATTTATAATACATAGATAATACAATTATAGATTGACAATACCATCCTCCTACTACAACTGACCCATTAGTGGAATTAATAGTTATCATCCAAGCATCTTCGACCTTTTGAAAGCAAATATTACTTCTGGAAAGATAAATGATTTTAACCGAGACCATATAAACTGTAATTCAATAACTATAGAAATTTCTTATGATTTAAATAGTGACCATTCTTCCATTATTAGTAACATAAATCAGCAAAGATTGTGTCAACGTACGATAGTCACAGTCATCAATCTATCTAAAGCCTATTTGCCCCTCTGTTGGAGGCAGATTTATCCCTACGCGCAGTTGAAAATTTAGCTGAAAAAAACCCTAAAATTTCTTTCGATGCAATTTTTACTCATTAAAAACCTTCCAAGTAAATGAAAATGAAGAAAATTAAAAAAAAAAAAAAATTACGGACCGTTTGAATGATGAAGTTTACCTCTGGGCTCCACCCTTCCTCACCAGCCTCGTATCCTAACAGACACTACAAATAAAAGTACCACATGAAGAATTTTCAAGATAGCTGATCGTCTTGTTTGTCGTAGCAGCATCCGCTTGTAATACGCCTACCTCCCAACATCCGCTTGACCTCAATCTCCACTTACCTCTTCATTATTGCCAGTTCCTTCCTTCTAACTAAATCTTTTTCAAATGAAAAAAATTAAACATATTTTTATTTATAATTAATTTTTACAAACAAACAAATCTTTGATGAACCGGAATATGTGCCGGACTTGGTCCCTATCTCTCACAATGAGCTACTTATGGAAAAATAAAAAAACTGGAATTAAGTGGGATATGAGGCGTTAGGTTTCGTAGCCGCATCCCAATATGAAAAATACCCTACCCACCAAAAAGAATCGATGTCTCAAAAAGTCGAAAATAGTCGGAAAAAATCGAAAAGTCGGAAAAAGTCGAATATAGTCAGAAAAAGTCGATGTGGTTTTCGACTTTTGGCATCAAGAAAGTCGATTTATCGACAATTTTCAAATCAAAAAGTCGATTGTTCGATTATTCGGAAGTAGATTTGATAAACCCTATTAAAAATGTTGAACATTTTTCATTTCGACAAAATGTATAAATTTAAGATTTATTTGATGTTTTCAATATAAATGTAGAAACGAATTTTTTGTTCGTTTTATAAAAACAGGATGTAAATAAAAAAATAATAAGTTTTAAACATAAATTCTAATAAGTATACATATATTATGTTTGTTGGGCGTCAATCACGTTTAAACGACTAAACAAACTTTTACGTAATTTGACACACAGATAGGACCAGTGGGTATGTTTGTTATAGGCTATGTAAGAACTGGGTTGGATGTCACGAATACTTTTTTAAAACTCCGAAACGGTAGTAAATAAAGTAAATAAATATGATTCCGCCTAATAAGGCGCACTGGGTTAAGCTCGTATTTAATAAAATTTAAGATGAATATTAACGAGAAGAGCTTAAGCTATAAATCTAAATATATTAATGAAATATGCACGATTTTGAATAGATACTCCCCATAATATTGTTCAGATTTTCTTCAGCTTTCTGATTGATTTTTTTTCCCAAAACCTACAGAAAACATTATTCGATTATACCAAACCATACATCTGATATGATCTATAAGGCATTTCGATCAATGAAATGAAAATTTGGACATCTCAAACTAAATTCATCAGTTATAGCCAGGGTACACTGAACAGGTATAATCGTCGTCCCAGCTGATTTTGTTTTAGTGTCGGAGATGTGTCAAAATTTGTTTATGTTTTGTTGTTTACATGAAGAAAAAAAATAATATTGTATATCTTGCAATGTATTTTAATCAGTTGTTTTTGACACTCCTAATACACAAAAGAGAGACAAAAAGTTGGATTGTTGTATTTGTTACCGCGA
>MINK01006542.1:0-10053 GCA_001735545.1 Phormia regina
TGAAAAAAGCTTGTGTGGACGGCGCGTAATTTAAATTTTCCAACTTCAATACAACATACAATATTAAATCTCAATTATTATCCTCAACTTTAATCCTCAAACTTTAATTATCAATATCAATTTTTGTATTCAACTTTGACTCAACTTTAAATTTAGTAATATCAAATTAATCAACTTTAATTTTCAACTTTAATAATCATAGTTCAACTTTTCCAATTTTGCATTTAATCAACTTCAATGATCATCAACCTTCAACATTATCAACTTTAGATTTATCAACTTTAATAATCTTCGTTCAACTTTTCAACTTTACATTTAATCAACTTTAATGATCATCATTTACATTCCTACCTNNATAAGACTGATAAAAGACTAGAAAACGATTCGAAAAAGACTATAATACCATTAAAAAAAGGATCGAAAATTACTCTAAACTAACAAAAAAAAGGAATCATAAATGACTCATCAAGAAGAGTCGCGGTAAGGTACAATTTCCTCCCGACAAAAGTATTATTTGCGATCAGAAAATGAGCGCATATTCCAGCTTTTTAATCGCGCTGAAGTATCATAAATTACTCAAATTCGATTAAAATTTTCAGAAAATGCTAGCTGGGAAGCTAAATGTAAGAACATCTGACCATTAACTTTTATCGGATGGTTTATGTATTTAGATCTGCCATATTTTCTGCTTTATAAAAGAAATAAATAAAATCATATTTATTCCGTTGTAGTTTTTAGTAATTTGTCTGTCTACATTTATATTTGCTCTGGCGTTGCCTTTTAGTTACATTAAACTCATTTATTTTAAAAATTTCTTTGTTTTTTATTTGTTTATATTTCCGTTAGTGGCAGTTACATTCAAATAGTACATGTTGCCACTATGTTAAGTGACCAAAAGTAGTCGGTTTTTGCTTTGATATAGCCGTATTATAAAAATTATAAAATTTACCTTAAAACCAAGTTGTAATAACCAAAAGTAGATAAAGCTCACTTTATCGTTCACTTTAGTTTATCCTACCTTTAACTATCTGATACCTTATAGGTAGGTTGTAATAACGGCCCTTAGTTAGTCTTATTTTAGATTTTGTAATAATTGTAAAAAGCTTTAACTTTATTTTTATTGAATTTTATAAGAATTTTCAATCATTCAAATTTATAAATATTAAAAATATTTTAATAAGAAAAAAATGAAAATTTTTTCAATAAAACAATTACAAATTTGAATGTTTGATTTTACTTATTCAGTGATAGGGTCCCATTTTGGTAAAAATATAATTGGTTTTATAAATTTAATAATGGAATACTAAATTTAATTTATTCTGTGTATATTTAAAGATGAAAGACAAAGGAACTCTTCTTCAAAATTACCGAAATCTAAATAAAAGTTTTGAACATTTCACAATTTTATTTAAATATGTTTAAATATGTTTGTGTAACTCAGTTGCGGATCTAGCTCATGCATTTTGGGGAGGAAAATATAATGATTTTCACAACTATTTCTTTTCAATTAATGATTTTGTACAAATTTTGCATTAAGATTTTTCATTTTGAGGAGGGAAATTTTCCTTTTTTCCTCCCCGTGGATCCGCGCCTGGTATAACTGGATTTACTTAGTTATATTTAAAATTTTCCTACATTTATTCTTCTACACAGAAAATACTTAAAACAATATATAAAAAATTGAACATAATGTTGACATTTTTATGTTTGTTAACAATAAAATTTTATTAAATTATTCAGCTTTTTTCCCACAAATATGACACACAAAAAATCACTCGTCTGATTAACAATTATTTGCAAATTTTAACAAGTGTAACGAAAATTGATTTGTCATTTTACAATCACACATCCTACATAAATGCAACCAACCACTTTTTTATGTCCCATCTTCCCCTTATCCCTTGTTAAAGCTGAAATGAATAGAATCGTATTAAATGTTGCATTACACATATGAAACGTCATTAGTGATCCCTGAAGAATTTCGTCGTTATTATTTTATTTAATTTATTTTCAATATATATAATTTTTTTTTTGTAACACAAACGCATACGTACGCATCATCAAATCCAATAATTGGCAGAACAAGTATAATTTGTTTTATAATAGAAGTTTAACATAAAATCGAAAGAAGCTAAAAATGTGGAAGTTGGGTGTGAAAATGATGGGAATTTATTTTACTTATGTATGTATGTATATGTATATATTGAGTAAAAGTTTACATGTGTCTGTATGTATGAATAATAAATATTACACCCAATGTTTTTATTAATTGAAAAGAAAAAAATATTTAACTTAAAATTTTGTATTTTTATTATAAACTTTAACCACTCATTATTAATCGTTTATTATTATAAATTTACCTTTAACCCATAAATCCATTAAAATATTTAAAATAAAAAAATATTTCTAAAGCAAAAAATGAAAAGAGGACAAAAGAAGATTCAGTTCAGACACTTGTTATTGTGATGAGCAATAAAAATAAAAGTTACAAGCAAAAAACGTTAACCATAATTACATTTTAATCATCTCAGTGCTAATTTTTTGTTTTGGCAACTTGTCCGTTTGTCTTTCTGTCTGCCTTGATGGTGGCGGTGGCGGTGGCAAATTAATGTCAAAGACTGTCTGACGACTCTGCCACATCAACGTAGTAGTTCGAGTGTGTATAAATCATTATAAACTCTTTTTTTCTTTGGATCATTGTATTAATAATCTGCCAACCAGCTCAATTAGGGGTTGTTTTTTTTTTTCTTTCACCATTTTTGAGTTTTTTGTAGAACTTTTTTGTGCTGAAATATTTACACGTTCATCAATAATTTAACCACAAATTAAAACAGTAGCGCAGACCAACCGCAACTGTTTTTTTTTTTTAAATTTAATATACATAAATAGAAACAAATATGGTAAAGTTATTCCTTCCCTTGCTTCATTTTTTTTTTTTTGATGAGCTACTATAATTTGTTCATCCATTTTCATTATTTATGGTTTAAAAAAAAATCGTCATCAATAAACTCAAAAAGAGTTAATTTATAAAACATTTAGTTTTAGAGAAACTTTTAAAGGTAAAACTTTTAACATCTGTCAAAATTTTATTATTGACACTAATTATTATTTGTTTAACACAAAAAACAAAAAAAAATAATAATAAAATAAAAAAAAAGAGAAACTGTTGTTAAATTAAAGAAAAAAAAAAACAAATATTATTATAAATTTTCACAAACAATATTATATTTAACCTGTAAGTTTTAAATACACACTTTTTCAAAATAATAAGCAGGACCTTTTGTGAGGACATTTTAAATCCCATACAATTCTTTTGAATACATATATCTCAAATTTCTTTTTTATTTTATTATTTTGGGAAAGTAGTTTTGTCAAATATTAAGAGCAATTTTTCAAATATTTTTTTCGATCTTAACTGTAAACTTTTACAAAATTTTATATAATAACAATGCAATAGTCATGTAATAGCAAAAACTTATAAGAACGTTATTCAATTAAAAATAAATAAGTGAGTTTAAAGTTTTACGTTATATGGGAGACAGACGGTCCGTCATGTCCATTTTGATTTCCAAGTTTATATCAACATTCAAACTATCTGTACACAGAAAAAATTAATATCGTATTTTTTTTCAATTACTACAATTGTTATAAATTTTATGAAAATTTAATAAATATTTTCAAGTAAAAATAAAATAAAAAATAAATTTTGGCATGATTTTATTTGATATACACATTTTTAATTCATTCAATCATCCACTTGATTGATTTAATTAATTGATTATTTGGAAATATTTTGGTGAGAGGTGAATTTGATTGAATAAATTATTTACATATGTTCTTGTTAATTGGTGACATTTTTCTGAGTACAAAATGTCGTTGTTGAACACGCTTTTGTTTAAAAGATATCAGCAGAAAATTATGAAAAGAAACAAAGATAAATATTTGAACCAAATTTCGTTCACCAAAGTTGTCCCGGTCGAGCGCCATCCTGCTTTCAATAGGTCAACCAGGTCTTAAATGATTTTTTCGACAGTAAACTCGCGGAAACATGAAGTAATTTTTACCAAGAATGTTCACGTTTTCGATTGGTAAAGATAAATATAAAACTTTTTTGTTTTAACGAACAAAAACAGTTATTATATATTTCTACGATTAGAACAAAAACATTTTAATTATAATCGGGAATTTCACAAAATCAAAACAAAAAAATTTGTTCACGTTTTTTGAGCTTTAATTTTTTATTTATGTTTCAAAATAGTTTGTGTAAAAAGATTTGTTCACATTTCGATGTTAACATTCGATCATAAAATATGTTAAAAAACTATAGTTCTGAAGTGGTTAAATGGTTATTCATTTTTTTCTATTGATTAATAACAAAATCAATTTTGTAAATCTTAAAAAATTATTTATTTGAAAACGAACAATTTTATTATTGTCATTTTTTTGTACTTCAACAAAAAGTTTAAAATAAAAAAATTATTTGACTAAAACAATTAAACATGGTTCTAACAACTATAAATGTCGCCCATTAGTCTTTAATTGCTTTCGATGGTCAATCGTTCCTTTGGTCACAACATCAGTTTGTATAATTTCTGGTTTCAGTAGTTAATTTTTTTTATTGCATTCTCTCTGAATATTGAATTAAATGCGTGTTATTTTCTATCGATGAACACGAATACGAATACAAATACATTACATTTGGATTTTCATATTGTTGGAACAGTAATGGGGGGAAGAGTGAATTTTCAAGTCAAAGGATTGGTAGGGATATAAAATATTTTTATTGTTGTTGTTGTTTTTTTATTTTTTAATTTTTTGGTTGGTGCGTCTGTGTCGTAGAACAATGACCATTGTCGTTTGTCGTTGGTAGCGATAAATGATAAAATATGTTCAAATGCTCTGACCATTTAACACAAAAAGCATGAATGCAGTATCGAAAGCAATTTAAAATGACAAACTGTTACCACATTTATGTGGTCACCAATGGTTCGGTAGGAGGCGGGAATATATTTTAAGCAGTTGAGATCAAAAATTGAGTATAAAAATTTTCGGAATTATGGTTTTATCCTAGTTCCAGATATATGTTTATAAAATAATTATGACACATACAAAATATATTCTCTAAGACGAAGGAGCTCTTTCCAATGATTATGAAAAAAACGAAAAACATGTTTTATTTTCATTACTGTTGCCAATGTAGTTAGAAATTAGATTTTTTTTTTTTTTTTTTAAAGATAAAAATAATAATGGCGATTATGTGCAGAAGTTGACCAAACAACAAAAGAAATTTAACTGCATTAGAACATGTCCGTGTACAGAATAGTTACAGCAATTAAAACGGATTAAAAGACAACGACCTGATTTATGAGAATGAAAGACTTTTCAAATGACTGCGACGAGTTTTTACTTTACAACCAAAACAGCATCAACTCTCACACTTAACATTTTTTCAATAACACACTTTGAATTTTTACTACAATTTTGTTGCTTAGATGGGTGGATATAAGTGTGGGAGGGTTAGGGGTTATTATTAGGATTTGGTAAGAGATCGAAGCATGAACATGTATTATTGTTGGCAAGTAAAATTGAAATAATTGCGCATTGAAGCAATTTAAAAGAATCATGTGATATTGCTACCGCACATAATACATATGCAACATTAATACACAAACACATGCAAATAAAAATCTTTATATCAGATAAATACACATGCACATGTATCTACTATGTATGCACTTGTATAAAATATTCTATAATCATTGCACATTGTTGTCGTATCAACTGGAGAGTCCTTTATAGTTGTAATTGAAAAACATTTTAATGACTTTATACACAAACACATGTATGTTGATTTATACATACAAAGGATATACTAAAACAAACCGATGTGTATACATTCATACAATTGCAGAAAATAATAAAAAGTATTGTTGCAGTCATTTTTAGATAGAAATTAAAAAAAAATCGAATTTGATTCATTTATGCATTTTGTTTAACTATCATAAGTTGGTTGAGGGAAATATATATTTTCCTTTTTATCAAAATCTTTAATTAATTTCTCATTTTCCTTAATCTAGTCTAAAGAAAAAATAATTTGATTATTTTATTTAATTTTTTCATCTTCTGATCATCAGAGAACATTAAAGAAATTAGTGATAAAAAGAAAAAAAAAAAACTTTTTAACCAACCCAATTTACTAATAATTGAAGGAAAAGGGGCTCTTCAGTACTGGGGTACATTAAAGAAATTAGTGATAAATAGGGAAAAAAACTTTTTAACCAGCCCAATTTACTAATATTGAAGAAAAGGGGGCTCTTCAGTGCTGGGGTACATTTAGAGCGGTATTTAGAATTTATAATCGTATTTTGTGGACATAAATCTACAACTAACAATAGCACGTGTATCTAGAAACTTAAAAAACAGAAATAATAAATAAATAAATCCAAAAAAGACTAAAATAACAATAAAACATATCTGCAGCATTTTACAAACAAATACAGAGAATATCGTAGTCAAGTTAAACTAGACAAATCGAAGTTTTATACAACAAACAATTTGCAATATATAACACACATACAAACAAACAAATTCTTTCTTTCCACTATGGTAGTTGTATGGATAAGATATAAATATACATACATATTTACTTATACACTTGTATGTATCCATTAGGGGGAGCTAAAAAATGAAAATATATTACAAACATTATTGTTTGACTAAAGAATAAAAATATTCCTTATTTAAGATTTTTTCCAATAAAAACATTTTTTTTTTTTTTTTTGTTACCAAAATTAAAATATATTCAGACATTTTGTTATTTTACCAAAACTTTACATTGAAAATTCTATAAACATTTCTATTTCATTTTTATATTAGAGCACTCCTAATATATTGTTGAGTTTTTTTTTTTTTTTTTTTTTTTTTTTGTAGAGAATACCTTTTTCGGAATACACTAAATTTGTTTCAGATTTTTGAAAAACTTTTTTTTGTTTTTGAAAATGTAATTTATAATACAATTCGAAATTGTTTTTGATATACAAATTTCATTAAAAATAGAATGACAACAGCTAGACTAAATTTAACAAATAAAAATGCTGACTAAACTGACTTATTTGAAGATATTTATTATCCGTAGGACAGTTTTAGCGTTTTTTCAAAATGATTGATGAAATTTGAAAACGGAAAAAGATATAATAAAATATTATTAGGAAAATGATGATATTATACACAAATGAAGACTATAAATGTTGCATAAAATACACGGTGTATATGTAAATATTTATTTATTTATTTAATTATTTTTCAATATACATACATTTGTGTAGTGGGTACTCGGAAACCATTAAAAATATTCAAAGTACTTAAAGGTACATTTTAGTCCACATCAGTTTGACCGAAAAATCATATATATATATTTTTTTTTTAATAAAAACTTAATTTTCTTAATCATACTAACTACGATGAAGGGTATATAAACTTCGACATATTCAAACATAGAACTCTAAAGTATTTTTACATATACAATTTCTTCTATTTTTTTTTTTTTTTTTGTAAAATGCGATATAAATGGTAACATATGCTTTTCATATGCTTGTTATGTTGCATATATTGAATCACATATACAATATTGTATTTGTATATTTGTTTTTTATTTTTTTTTAACTTTAATTTTACAATCACACACTAATATATCCTGATAAAAAAGATGTAAAATACATTTTTAAGTTGTTGTTGTTGTTTTTTAAATCTGTAAAAGTAAATCTTCATTAGATTTACCAGAGTGACCGACCAGAAGAATTACAGCAACAGCAATTGTATCTGTAAATAAAAACCTTAGTTTTTAAATTGAAAGAACAAAGTACATACATATATACATACATACATACATGCATACATACATATTTTATAAACAAATATGTATATACATATGTATGTATTCCACAAACAATAAAGATAATATATTTTTTTTATTGTTGTACACTTTATAGTTGTTGTTATATTTATTATATTTTCGCAACAGTTATAATTGATTTGACAGTCTCATGTGTTTGGGATTTTATGAATGAAAATTGTTAAAAAGAAAATTTATGACCACACATAAGGACATTTTTCAAGTTATTCTTTATTTATATGCATTAAAGTGCCACATGAAAATAACATTCTAATCCTCATTTCACCTAGAAATGAGGTTTATAATGTTCTTCTATGATTTCGAAAATATTACATTTCAGAGTCAAAATTTACATGAGCTGAACCATTTTCAAAGCACCTCTAAAATTACATATTTATTTCAAAATATTGATTATAAGAAAATTAACTTGCATTTATCATAGAAGTCATGCTACGGATATGAATATTAATTTTCGATATTTGTTTAAAAATATAATTTTATATATTTTGAACATTTATCAAAACAAATTAAGTTTTAATGTATCATAGGAATGATGTATCCTGTTGACTATAACATAATAATTTTATTTAAAACTGTGATAATAAGCGAATAGAAAAGAGTTTTTAAAGTTTAGACGCTATTTTGCACAAACTTACAGCTTTTTTGTTCAGATTATACTTTTATGGTAAAATAAAGTCATTGGAAATTTTACTAAAATTTTAATGAAAATAAAAAAAAAAATTAATTTATTTGTTCAATATGTATTAGACATTTCTATCATATGTTGGATTTTTTTCTACAAATGGTTAAAAATTGTGTATACCTGTTATTTAGAAACTTAATGTAGATAACATAGGGTTTATCTTAATAGTTCTATTACCTATTTGTTTGATTACACTTTCTTCCTAATACTATAAAATGTTCGTGAAATTAAACTTCAACAAAACAGTATGTCAGAGTCACTTTTTTTTGCTATAAATGTATGTATGTTCCTGGTCTTGTGATCCTCAGGCTCACAAAAGAAAAAGAGATTGTCATAAGATCAAGAATTTATACAACTTTGATCTTTCATTTCGAATTTTATTAAATGAACTGTCCCAGTAAAAACATAATAATCAAAGGAGTAAATATTAAGCATAAACTTGGCATCCAGAAGTAGTGAGAAGTCAGATCATTTCCAATGAACTTAACATAGGCTATATTTATTCAGAAGAAGGCCATTAACAACGAAATTATGGTTTATTGGCTCTTTTGATGTTATTCGCATTCTAGCGCACAAGATATTAAAAGCCTGTTTCTCTATCTCTAGCGGAAGTATGAGCGAACGAAAGCAAGTTGAACGAATTCGAATCATTTTGATTTTCTCTCATTCCTTACTTTCGTTCACATTGTTTTTGTGTAATTTTTCTTAAAAACAATAAAAATACTACTAAATTGTTTAAAGATAGATACAACTAATAGCAGGTTTCTCTATGTCGAACGAATGCTTTATTTCGTCTTATAAGCGAACGAAAACTGATTTAGGTTCACGAACGACAAGTCGAACGAAAACGTAAGTATTTTTATACAAAATTGGGTTTCTGTATTTCGAACGATACGAACGAAAATGTCGAAATCAGTCACTGCTCTTTTGTTTTCGACTGGTTGGATTTTTTAATGAAGAATAAGAAAATTACTCACCAGAACAACACAACCTCATCCATGTGTACTCTTCAAGGCGAAAGAGAAACAGGCTATATGTGTATAAAGATACTTTGGAATTAATAAACGAGAGAAGAAGGTATAGTCGGTCAAGACCGACCATATGATACCCAACACCATTGCCTATGATTACCAAAATTCGGGAAGGAGCCAATTATGGACCTATACTTGTATTAAGTGGAAAATAAAAACATACTATTGCAGAATATTGCAATTACATTGATACTAAGATTCACATGTATTTGTGCACTTTTTGGTGATTCCCAAAATTGGGTCTTATATGGGAGCTATGGTCAATTATGGACCGATCTTAATGAAATTTTGCAGGGTCACTTATACTTATATAAATGTTAAATGTGTCGTATATTAAATTAATATTAACATTTTTATGGGATTTTTGCTCGTTAAAGTGATTTTCGAAAGAGTGGTTCATATGGGAGGTATGGCAAATTATGGACCGA
>MINK01006543.1:0-11965 GCA_001735545.1 Phormia regina
TTGTATTTTACTTTAAGGTGGCTACAATTTGGCAGCACTAAAAAGGAAGGAAAGAAAACGACGATTTGCGAATTTCCACACAAAGATTTTTTTATTAAATTTCATATATTCCAACAATCTTTCTATATGCTCGCTCCAAACAACTATTAATCTACATAAAAAAATACTTTTTATAATTTAATTTAATATTTTAATACAAAATTTTTTTAATTTATTTTAACACATTACACTAACACTTGTTAATTCAACTCTTAAAAACCGCGCACTAAATGACATTCCAATAAGACTGTAACGTTGTATTTTACTTTAAGGTGGCTACAATTTGGCAGCACTAAAAAGGAAGGAAAAGAACTCGTGCAAAAAAAACGACCATTTGCTAATTTTTACACTAAAATTTTCTTATTAAATTTCATATTTTACAGCAAACTTTGTATATAATAACTTGAAACAACTATTAAACTTTATAACAAAATACTTTTTATAGTTGAATTTATGGTTTAAATATAATAATTTATTAATTTAATTTAATACTTTACACTAACACTAATCAACTGTTAAAAACCGCGCACTAAATGACGTTCTAATAAGACCTTAGAGTTGTATTTTACTTTGAAAAGTGTTATAATAAGTTCTATATTTGGCAGCACTTATACAAATTTGTTTTTGTTTTCTATGCTAAACTTTGACAGTTCTTATTCATACAACAACTACTACTACTACCACTATAAACAAAACATCGTACAAATAAAAAAATCCTTTTTTGTTAAACATTTTTCTATTTATTGTTTTTTCGATTTTTATTAATTAAAATTTTCGTAAAAATTCAAAAACTTAACAATATTAAGCTGTTTATGGAGCAAAAAATTAATCGTGTAAAGAATTTTGTGTGTATTGTGTGAATAATAAAATTAATAGAAAATTTTGCAAAACAGGAATTGTTTTGTTATTCGCCAAGTCAAGGCGTCACTTTTTTTGTGGCAACCAATTAAAATAATTATAAATTTTATCTATACCCAAACAAGAACAAAGGATTTTGGTGTTAATATATTGTGTTTTATTTAGTTGATAGATAAAGTGAGTATAAGTAAATTTTTCCAAATAAGAGAAATGTTAATCATTTTTGAAATTATTAATGATTTTTTTAATTTTTTAGAATTTATCAAGGGAGTAGTTTATTAACTATATGTAAAGGTTTAATTATAGATGATTATAGGCTGTTTTTAGAAGAAAAAGTTTGTGTTTTTATACACAAAATTGTATATGATTTTTCAAATTTATAATAGATTTTAGAGATAAATTGTTGCAATTTTTTTATTTATATGCCAATAGAAATGGAATTTGTAGCTAAGCTTTTAAGTAGGCTTTTATGTAATTAATTTATATTATTCTTACTAAGTTTTCATATTAAAGAATATTTGTTTGATTTCATTTAAAAGGCCAGTATTAATGCTTTTAAATCAATATTCTTCTCACATATTTGCATTTAAGATAATTACTTATGAGGTTTTTATAATTAATAATTGCTTACTTATAAATAATTAATTTATAGTGCAGAGGCTTCGTTTGTTGAAAAAAATATATCTCAAAAAAGTGGTATCACTCAAAGTTCTTTTACCTGCTAATTTTTGGTGTTCAAAGACTATTGTCTTCCTTATTAATACCACATTTTATAAAACAATATTTATTTTTTATCAGTTTTTATTATTTTTTTTATAATATAATATTAATATAATATTTATAACAATATTTTATTTTTAATTTGAACTCGATTTCAATTATTATTCATAATCTTTTTTTAATTAGAAAATATTTGAATATTATTGTTATTAATTTAATCTATTTCTAATATGAAGTTTTTACTAAATATGTCCCTTTATAAAACGATATTTCAAGAAATTTTCCCAGAGGTTTTTAAAATTTCTGAGACTATAATTATTTGTCCAATAACACATAAAAGTGTGAAATAAGGAATACTTTATTACTCTATTTCAGCTAATACTATTATGAAACCGTACCTTCGCGAATAATAATAATTTTTCGGACATATTTAGCGCCGTTATTAATACCATATTAAATACTAAACAATTAATACAATTGAAATTGAATACATTTCGTAGAACTTTATTGTGAAATATTAGAAGTCTTTTATTTTTTTTTTTAGATCTCAAGTTTATGCTAAATCAAGCCCACTGTTTATTAAAAAATCATATAATCAATAAAATTATATACAATTTTTCCTTGCAGCATTTCTTTCATATCTTAATCACTCATCAACATCATCATGGCCTTACAAATAACTCCATACGTTAACACTTCAATAAATAATTCACATCACAATAAACAACTTCCTCTTACCATAATACCCCTCACAGAAGGTGCCTTAAATAAAACCAATGGTCATGCTGCCGATACACCGACATCAACACAAAAAGCTCCAGATTTAACATTTCACTGCATGTGCTGTGAAGAATATTTCATAAGTCCATTTTTAATGTATGAACATCTTAATACAAAACATGCAGACTTACCCGATCCGCAAGAATCCGAAGAGGAATTAGATGATAGTAAAGATTATAGTTGGGTATTTGAGCCGGTATGTGAATTAGTGGCACCTGAAGAAGGGGGTCCTAATAAACAACCTGAAAATGGTCAACAAGCCGAAGAGGATGATGACTCGGATTCGGATGACTCAGATTCTGATGATGATTCTAGTACCTCGTCTTCATCAAGTTCTTCTTCGTCTTCCTCAGATAGTTCAACAAATACGAATAGCAATACTAATACCCAAGATGAAATGACCAGAGATTCAGTAGGGGTAGAGAGGCCTGTTTTAACTATGGAGGATAATACTACTATGGAGGTAATGGAAGAGGCAGCTTATGAGGAAGTGGAGGCGGTTTCTTTGCATTCGCAAAATTCACAAAATAATGCCATACAATTGAAAGTTGCTGATCCTAGGGAATCAACTTCTATAATATTGCTAAATCCTCCAATGCAGGAAAACATTATAGCACCCCTCTTAGCCCAGCCTGTTAGAAGAGGTAGGGGACGTCGCAGTGCTGCGCAACAGGCAGCCATTGAAATGTCTTCTTTAATAAGTGGAGAACCTAAATGTTTTCAGTGCAGCCATTGTGAGGCTAGTTTTCCCAGTGCTGGAGATTTGTCCAAACATGTACGCTGTCACATAACTAATAAACCATTTCAATGTTCTATTTGCGAAAAGACTTTTACCCATATTGGTAGTCTAAATACACACATACGTATACACAGTGGAGAGAAGCCTTATAAATGTGAATTGTGTTCCAAAGCTTTTACACAATCCAGCAGTTTAATGGTTCATTTAAGATCACATTCTATTAAGAAACCTCATCAGTGCCATTTGTGCGACAAAGGTTTTGTTAACTCGACTTCTTTAGTGATACACTTGAAAACCCATAAAGATGGAGCACGTTATTCCTGTTCAGAGTGTGATAAAACTTTTAAACATGAAGCCCAGCTTAAAGAACATATGCGCATGCATAATCAGACCTTGGTCTATCAGTGTTCTATATGTCGTAATGCATTTGCCAGTTCCTCGGAATTGGTACAGCATATGAAGTGTCATATGGGTGAAAAGCCTTTTACCTGTTCCATATGCGATCGCTCTTTTACTCAGTCCGGTAGTCTTAACATCCATATGAGAATTCATACTGGGGAAAAACCCTTTAATTGTAAACTTTGTAATAAATCCTTTACACAGGCCTCCAGCTTAAGTGTTCACATGAAAATACATTCAGGGGAAAAACCATTTCCCTGTCATATTTGTGGTAAATCTTATAGTCAAGCAGCCTATCTTAACAAGCATATACAACATCATGTTGATGCTCAAAAACAGGGACTTGAACCGCCCTGTCCTATACCCAATGAAACCTTATTGTGTATAGTATGTGGAGATTTACATCAAGATGCTACTTCTTTGGCCTTACATGTGACTCAACGTCATGCTGCCCTTTTGCATAATATGAAAGAAAATCAGCAAGCGAATAATAATGCAGAAATCTCTGAAGAAGAACGTTTACAACAGGAACAACAATATATACAACAAATGCAATTATTAATGCAAATGCAGCAGCAAATGATAAAACACACACAACAGCAACAACAGATGCAAAATGCTCAACAAATGCAGTCCATGGAGGACGATGAAGAAGATGAGGAAGAGGATGAGGAGGAAGAAGAAGAAGGGGAAGAGGAACAAGATGATGAAGATCCGAATGAGACTTTGAAAAATGCAGATAATATGGAAAATAATAATGAGGTAATTGAAGAAGTCGACGAAGAAGAATTGGACGGGGAAGATGAATTAGAAGAAAATGAGAAAACAGAAAATTTCATCAATCAAGATAATTATGAAGATATAGAAAATGAACAAGATTTAGAGGCTGCAGAAGTGGAACCAGAAGAAAACCTGGAGGAAGAAGATGAAGAAGAATACAATCATTTAAGTAATTTACAAAACACAGAACGTCCTCGAGTATATGGTCAGGAATCAGAATTCGAAGATGACGATGACGACGATAATGAAGAGGCTGAAATGCAAGATATCGAAATGTTAGATGCCTCAAATTCAATACCCCTAAATCATGATCTTAATAATGGTATTATGTCCGATATGAAAGATATAGAAATGTCAGAATATCCATTTTTGGAGGGTGCCGAATATGATGACTACGATGATTATGCTGCCGAAGAAGAGGTGGAAACTGAAGAATAATTTTAATTAGTTTATGTAAATTAAAGTACATAATTTATGATTTTTTATACTAAAATATAAATTATATAATTAAGCTTACTTCAATTATGATTAAATTTAAAAATTTGCTTAAAATTATCTCACGTTTAAGAATATTAACAATATAATTGTTTTTTAAAAGTATTATAAATTATATTTTTTAAATATAGTAAACAGCTTATGATTAAGTAGTACTATTAAGAGTAGTTTTTATATTTTATTTTTTAAGACAAATTGTTTAAAAGATTTTAAGTTACAGGCCACATTTTTTATTAAGAAAAAAATCTGCTGCTTAGTTTATTTTAAGTTAACAAAATTAATAAAAATTAAAAAATATTTTGACGAATTTTTTATAGAAAAAGGGAACCACAAAATGGAACAATTGCGGAAATCTATATTTCCAAAACTATTGAACAGATCAAATTTATATAGGGAAAATACCTAAGCTTTCTCTAGTATGAAATAAGCTACAGTGTCAAACATCGAATATGTAAAAATGTTTTTAAAAAGGATGTTACGACTTTGAGACAATTTTGATACCATATGGCTATTTCATTTAAAAAATATGATTTTTCTGCTCTTCAACTATCTCATACATTTCAATTCAATCAGTCATTATTTAAAGGAGGAAACAATTTACTAACAAAATGTACAAATTTATATCATGAATTTTATTGAAATTACACTACATACATATATTATTGTATTATAGAATTGTTTAAACAAGCTTGAATCTAGCTTTTTAAAACCTAAAAAAATATTTGTGTTTTCCACAATTTGTTATAGAATATTTAAACACTATCTTATTCTAAAAAATAATTTAATTATAAAAAGGATTATAAGTCACCCAATGGGCTCTTGTCTGTTCTTGTTCACTTTTGTGAGAGGTAAACAAAGATTTGTACACATCACTGGCCTTCGGATCTTTGGCCACACTATAATCAGTTTTTAAACGTTTAAGTTCTGGATCTTCTAAAGCACCAGTGACACCCAAACGTTTGGGATTGGCCACAATTTTAGGTTTAGCTGCCTGGCTTGAAGTAGAAGCTCCATTTACTTTAACCTGTACACCATTTTTGCTCTCTATGGTTGATTTACTAGTGGAAGGTAAATTTGTATCTAAAGATTTTGTTGAATCCTTTCCTTCATTTTCTTCTTCTTTCACTTGTACTTCTCTTTCATTTGCTTTAGCTTTTTTGTCTTTTTTCTCCTTTTTGCTAGCTTTCTTTTTTGCCTGGCGCATTTCCATTTTAACTTTCATCAATTCCAAATCGTCATCACTAGCATTAAGAATAATGACATCCTCCACAGCAAAAGGTGTTTGACAAAGTGGACATGTACCGGAAGAACTACCTTTAATTTCTTTTAAAGCTCTTTCGGACATAACACAGCCACAGGACCATAATGCTACAAAACGAAACTTGCCAGACATTTCTAAGCCAATTAACTTACAAATATAGGGAGCATGTCTTGTGTCTAGCAGACCCTCGGTTTTGTCTTCTTCTGTAAATGCTGGATTTGGAGTCAAATTCAACTGTTTAATATCCTTCATGCTTTTAATGTGTTTAGCAGCTTCGGGCATTTTATCTTTTTCCAAAAGTTGTTCGATAACATTTTGTTTGGAATACAAACGTCCCAGACCACACATAACAATGGGCTCTTGCAAACGTTGTTGGGTTAATGCGCAGTGCAACCAACGAAATTCACGTTCGGCATCTTTGTCTTTCTGCAAAATTAAGATAAATACATAAATTTGTTAAAATTTTTAAAAATGTTGAGACACAAAGGTTGGGTCCTGTACCTGTTCTGGTTTCTTTTTTAAACGCACCAACTCATCGCGTCTAGGTATAGTTCCTCCATCACATCCCATTTTAGTAGTTTATTGCAAATCGAAGATTTTTTCGACTTTGATATTGAATTTATTAATAATAATTACAAATTTTCACTATATTCTGAATGTTTTTATTCAATTTTCACAAAATAAATACAGATGTTTAATAACCCATTATGTTGTACAGCACGTAGCATTTATATATGTTACACATTGAAGGGTTGTATTTGGTTGTTTTTAACTGTTATAAAGATGGATATATTATTGAAGGATATCATATTGAAAACGTTTCTTGCTTTGTTCATATAAAAAAGATTTTATTAAAAATAATTTTTTTTCTCAAAAAACACAAATAAAAATCAATCAAGATTTTTTTCAGACATTTTAAAGGAAAAAACGAGTTGTTCAAATATTTGACACGCAAAAAATATACTAAATTTCTATACAGGGAAAATATTTTTAGTACAAAGAAATTTAGTGGAAAAAATGTCAAACAGTTAATAAAAAAATAATGAATAAAATTTAAATTTGTTCCATGATAAAACTAACAATGTAGAATTATTGGGAAGAGTTATAATTTTCAAGTTTTGTAAAGACAAACAATTGAAAATTTAAAAGAAAAAACAAAATAAAAAAATAGAGAATCAAAAATATATTTGTGTACAATGCTTGTATGTTTTCTTTATGCACAATTTCTTGCACAGATTAAATTTTTATTTCTTTTTTTATAATGTCAATTTGATAATTTTTATTTGTTTCTAGTTTGATTTAATTTTTTCACATTTTCTTTTGACAGACTTTCCAAGGAAAATAAATTTAGAACGTTCTCTCCAATAATTGTACCTTGTCATTTATTGTGTCATGTATTTGTTGAAAAACTTTATCGGGCTTTTTATTAAAATGTGTTTTTGTATGAAACATTTATTACATTTATATCAAAATGTTTTAAAAATATTTAGACAAACGAAAAACAGGGCAATTCACATAAATAGTTTTTGACCAAAGTAAAAAACTATTTATGTGAATATACAATGAATAGGCATAATAGTTTCGTAGTTTCAAATTTTGTTTTTTATTGGTATGCAATTTTTTTACTCCTCTTCCTTTTTTCTGTTCATAGCAATTTGACATTATGTGCGGCAACTTCCTAATTTTAACCTGAATATGCATATAAGTTTAAAATTTTATTGTATTTCACTGGTTAATATATTTATATTTCCATGTTCTTAAATTTTGATATTTCCATCTCTGATGTTTGTTACAAAAAAAATCTGTTTCACAGCAATTAACTATTGTTTGTAAACAAAAGACAGCTGTGCGATGCATTGTCGTTGAACAATTCTTTTTAAAGAAATTTAAACATTTAATAATTTTATGTTTATTTTTATAATACAAAAAAATAATAATTACTATTTAATAAAAAAATAAATATTAAGTACATAATGCCGGAATACATGCGTTGGCAATATCCTGAACTACCAGAGGAAGTCAAGTAGGTTTAAACATGGAATTATTTGAACTTTTTATTTAGATAATTTTTCTTAATTTAATATTTTTTTTGTTCAAATAAAAGCAAATTATTAATGCAAAATGATAAAAAGCTGTTAATTGTTGGTGTAATAGGGAAATCTGCCTTTCCCGATTGCAACAAAATGGTGGCTTTAGAAGTGCTGGACCGGCATCCAAGTCTAATAAAACATGAGCCAAAAGAGGTAGAATTTGTTGTAATTTATAAACAAATTAAGATGTATGTATTTTGTTTATTTAGGGTCAAATACAATTTTATTACAAACCCATGGAGTCAATATTGTTTTTACACTTTGAGACCACATATGATGCAGCCTGTATGCAAAAAATGCTTTTGGCTGAACTGGAACAACAAACCTTTGATCAATTTTTAACATTTCATCAAAAAGTTCGCAATCGTTTTGCTCGCATGTTTTTGTTTGCTACACAAATATGTCATTTAATAGTTTTTGTGGAATTAAGCGTGACCTTTGATGCTTCCTTGTTGGGAGTATTCAAGGCTTTAAAGATTATAAGGTAATTTTATCAAAAAATTATCAAATATCATATTTATAAAATATATATTTTGCTGTTGTTTAGAGACCGTCATGTTTTAAAGTTTCTACCTAAATTCATGAAAAACTCTAGTACGGGTTTTATGTTGGGCAAATCTGCCCGTTTGTGTTCTCCTAGGCTATTATTTTTATTTGAAAACTTACCTAATGGTCATGGTAAGTTAGACTGTTAACTGTTAAGAAATTATTTTGATTTAAAAATAAAAAAATCGTAAATAATTAAATTTTTAGAAAAAACTAAAGAAGCCATTTCTAAATCAGAATTTGATGTCGAGGATAATATATACAAAATGTTGCGTAATGAATTTATAGTAGTTAATAATAGCAACAATTCTTTATTTTCGATACCCGCTAATTTACGTTTTGTTTATTATAATCTGAATGATAAATTAAGAGAAGATCCTTTATTAAAATCAGTAGAAATGTTGCATGAATTAATACAAAAACCAAATTTTGCACAGGATGATGAGGATTTAGATGATTTGTTACCTTTTAAGGTAAGTTTGTTTTTATTAACAATATGTTTTTAATATTATTTCTATTAAAATTTAATTTAAGGGCTTTGGCAAACCACTAAATTTAAACAATTGTGAAACAAAAACCGAATCTTATGAAGATTTATATATAAAAAATCGTAAATTTAAAGATTTATTAAAAGAACATGTAGATCAAGCTTTCGATGTGGGATTTAATGATAATTTAACTAAATTTAAAGGGAAAAATCATTTTGTGGTAAGTTTCATTTTTGGAAATTTTATTTATAACAAATAATTATTTGTGTTTAAATTGTTTAAAGCTTTTACCTTTTAAATCATGGTTTGAGACATTTAAAATGCTGCACAAATTGTTTATAGAAAATCCAGATAATAAAAACTTTGAAGCAAATGATCCGGACTATGTAAGTTTAATTAAAATGGAAACAAATATTTTACTTTCCAACTTGTAATTTTGTTTTTAATTTTAGAAATCTTATTTGGAAAATTTTGATAAAATTTTGAATTATGATAGCGAGTAAGTTAATTTTATATATTTTCTTAGACTTCTTTATAAAGGTTTAGCTTTTTTAAAGATTTTTTAAAGCCTGTTGTGATATTGGTCTTCAAAAGGCCTTTTCCATGTACAATAATCCTACTCTAACTTACTACAGCGGTATAGTGCACAAAAAATTGGTAAGTTTTATTTTAAAGACAAAAAATTGTTATAGCTTAAGTTTAAACTATAGTATATTGAATAGACTGGTTAGTCTATAGTCTATTTAATTGTCTATAGTCTAGTTAGCAGTCTATTTTTGGAACTAGTTCGCAATTGCAGTCAAATCAAAAAAATAAAGTTCAAATTTTTCATTAATTCTTTACAGGTCGAGGAAGCCGTTGCTTTATACATGAAGTACGCCCGAGGACCTGACACCGCCACAAATGAGGCAAAATTGCGAGAAATGTGTGAAAATTGTTGGAAAAATGGTAAAGAGCAATGTGAATATCCCAGTTTAAGAGGCAATCCTTGTGCAAGACCTAAGCACACTGCAAAAGATCCTACAGAACATACAAGTCGTTTGATATTTATATCGGCTTGTAATTGTGGTAAGACTCAGGGACGTCGTGAAGATCCTTATAGCATAAGACATGCTAATTATGAATTTTATGAATATATGGCGAGTAATTGTAATTTATGTGCCAAGGTGAAGAGAATACATTTTGCCATATTTGAGCCATCAATAAATGATTACAGGTAAAATAGAGCATTTATGATCAAGACCTGTAATTCTAGTTTTTCTTTTATTTAGAGCTGCTGAATTTGATGTAGGTTTTCCCAAACTCACGATTAATGAACAACCAGATATGGAATCAAATTGCGTGGCCAATATACCCGATGAAGAGCAATTTGTTCTTAACAATTCGCAACCTTTAACTGCTTCTCAGGGCACACATACAAATTTAAGTCTTTCGGTGTCTATGGAAAATCTTAATAATCTTGACGAACAAGATAATGATGATATTAATAGTTCTGTAGAAGCTCTTAACGAATTGATTTTAAAAGTTAAAGATAAAGATTCGCAAGAAGATGAAAAAGAAAGAACTATACTGAGACAACCCTCAACTACAGAATATTTACCTGGAATGATGCATACAGAGAGTCCTATCGGTTTATTGCCACAATTTCCTAGTTGGTCTTTGTGCTGCGTGGGTTCGAGTTCCGTCTACAGCCATAGCAATGGTTTACAAGAACATTTTCAATCGGGATTTTTGCCTGGATCCAATTTCCTACTACCATGGGATGTGCAAGTGCGTTTAGAACACTCGGCCCAATGGGCTTATGAAAAGACTAGATATCGTAAAATGGGTGAAGTATTTGTTTTGAAAATATTTGTGGGTTTTGAATATGAATGTCCCAGAGGTCATAGATTTATGATGTCGGCTCCAGATAAGGTTTTAAGAGGAGGATCAAGTATGTTTTCTGTATTAAAATTAATATTTAAAATAAGTTTTATATTTATTTCTTATATTTATAGGCATTTTACGCGATAGTGGCAGCAAAGTAGTTTACAACAATATGCCTTTATATTTTCCCTGTCCCTGTCGCACGAAAAACTTTAATGTTGCACAATTGATGCGTGTCCATGTTGTCACACCTAAGGCTCCCGTTAATGTTTCCTTAGATCCCAAAGTTCGTACGGGTTTTAGAGATTTTGTTTTGGGCTTACCCGAAGCTCCTAAACTATCACAAAGTGCTTATTGGATTTTACGTTTACCATATGTATATCAAGGTGATGAAGGTCATATACCTCCACCAATGGAAGTTACTACAGCAAATGCCCTTAATTATGGTTGTCTAATGGCTGGCATGTTTGGTGTTAGTGAAGTTGAAGCTGATGAATAGTTTATGGAGAATTAAAGTTAAAAAATAAAGCTTACGAAGTAAGAGCATTGTTTTTGAAGGTAAGCTATAAAATGAAAAAAATCACCACAAGAAAAACAAAAATAAATATGAAAATCTAATTTTGTGATGCTTTTTGTTTTTACTATAAATGCAGTTATTAACATATTATGAATCCTTTTGTTAAAAAAAGTATCAACATTATAAAGAGAGAAATGACCCGTTTTTTAACCAATATTTATGAATTCTATTAAAAGATATTTTGTTTAAATATTATTAGTTTACAAAATTTTTCACTAAAAACAAATTTTTTAAGCAAGAATATAAGTTGCTGACTAAAATTTCTTTATTTCACTAAAAATAGTAATTTTCATCAAAATATAAAAAATCACTAAAATCTATATTTCT
>MINK01006557.1:0-10129 GCA_001735545.1 Phormia regina
ATTTAAGACAGTTTCAGCCAGGATAAAAATTTTCGATAATTGCTCATATATGAGTTACAAGATTTGATGCGTATTGGATGTACTATATTTTCATATATTCTATTCGAAATAGTTTATAGAGTTAAAGCTCCATCATTTTGCAATTTGAAATTCAATACACTTCATTTTTAAAGTCAGAAAATGTATATATTTCGAGATTTGTCTATTCTATTCGATTGGAAGATTCGCAATGTGTGCTACGATGTTGTATTGTCATAATATCACAGAATTTTACAAAAGAAAAGCAATAACAATTTTTTTTATTATTGAAAAATGTATGGCATATTTTATGAATCCCCCATATATAGTTTTGTTTTGGTTGGAACTAAAATGAAAAGAATAAAATGTTTTCCTAAATATTATTATTTATTCATAAGAATCAAGTAATTTTTTTTTGGAGACAATCAAAGTTCTTGTTACTACAAAAAATCGTATGAGATAATATAGTAGGTAATACTAAAAACAAACCATTTTTTCTGCTTTCACTTCATAAACACTTGTTAAATTTTTAAGGTCATTCAAAATCGTCTGATTTTTTTTTTATAACAAAAAAATATTAAAATCTCTAACTCATAACTTACATATTCTCTTTTTTATACTAAAAATCACTGAAGCCACCATGATTGATGGATAGCACTTTATATTTTTCACTTACAAATATCATTTAATATCAATTTGAATATCTCTATAAATATAAAAAGCTCCATAAAATTAAGCATTTCAAAAATTATAATTGAAATTGAAAAACCTGAAATATGTATATTAACTTGGGCAAGTTTATAAAACGGATATTAAACTGTCAAAAAATTAAAAGAGCTTTGATTAACATACACACAAACACACACACAAGAACATTAATATTCTTAGGCAACGGACCATAATTAATACATTGACCGTTAATAATTATTCTGACAACATCAAAAGAACACCAACACACAGCAAACGAATATAAATTATTTTCCAAAAAGATATCACCCAAAAATATTAATAATAACGTCAACTCAATGAAGTAGAGAATTCGAAACGAATTAAAAATACGGTATAAGAAAAGGATTATTTTTTAAATTATAATTCGAATAAAGATTTTGGTTATGAAAATCATTTAGATAGAATTGAGATTAAAAAATTAAAATATTTCTGGGATTTAGATTTTAATTACAAATAATTTTATAATTGAAAATAATTGTGATTTAATTAGGAAAATTTTAACTAAACTTTGGGATTTACAACCAACTTACTGATCTTCGCAAACTGCCTACCATCTGAAGGTATATTTACCAGGAGAAAGAATAGGGGATATGCAAATCAAAAGACATTAATAACACACATTTGGTTGGCCATTTTTTTTTTTGTATTTACTCTTTCAGTGATAATTTTTCATATGTGTCGTACAAATATTCATACATTTATGCATGTGACAAACTTTTATGAGGCGGTATTTGTATTTGACTGTGGTCCAGGGTATAAACGAAATAAAAAATGTGATGACAGTTTAAATTGAAAACGACAGACGATATACACTACAAACAATCATACACACACACACACACACACACTAAGAGCCATAAACTTAATGATAAACAAAAAAAGAAAAACAGAATATTGAAAAAATAATTTTTGGATTTTTCGACATTCACAATATTGTGGACAACATGAAGTCTTTTTTTTAATTTCAAGCAAATCATCATCATCAACGCCATCATCATGCATAAAAGGGAAACGAAGCGATATAGAGGCGTATGAGTGTGCCATACCATACCTAACAAAAGCAGGAGGAGATAGGAAAAAAAGGCCAAGATTTAGACGACCACTTTAAATACATTCACAAACAAACATAAACACACATATACATACATATACCTATAGTGATAGAGACAAAAAAGACATTAATAACAAATGACAACTGAATAATTTTAAAAATTGCGTATGTCATATTTCAAGCGTTAAATATCAACAATCAACAATTTTAATAGCAAACAACAAATGTCAAATAAGAGACAATCATGAGTATAAAAAAAACACAAACACAAACAACAACATCATCACCACCAAAGCCAAACACACACAAAAAGAGATGAGGGCAAAAATGAAAGAATGATTTTAGTTTTCCGAGATTTTACGCATGTCGAAAATGAACATATTTGCCCAAAAGTAAACAGAACAGAACCGCAAATAAAAATTTATACATTAAAACAAAAAATTTGCTTCAGTGTGTACGACAAAATCATAAAATACATACGAATGGAAAATAAAAACGATGGCTTGCAATGTGATGTTGATATTAAAGGCACTGATGTGCGAGATATTTATCTTTATAAATAGTGACAACACAGAAATACAGCAGCATCGACGGCATTAAGTAACTATTGTACAAATTTATTGCACAATGGGATGGACATTAAGTAATTAAGGTTAAAAATTAATTGTTTTTGTGAAACTGGGTAAAATCTTTTTTTGGATATAATACTTTTGTGTTTATGTTTATAATGCACATGGAAAAATGATCAGATCCCCACCTTAAAGTATACTGTTCGACTGAAAATCATTTTCTGAGTCGATTCTACTATGTCTGGCCGTCCGTCTGACAGGTTGCTTGCCAGGCCTTGTATATCTTGTGAATAAAGTAAATATATCTTTCAGAAATTTCGCACAAATAACTATTTTACTACAAAGCCGTTGCTTAATGAATTTGGTTACGATCGGATCATTATTTCATCTAGCCCCTATACAAATGACCTGTCAGATAGAGTAAAGGCAAACAAGTTTTGTACAAATAACAAATGTGCTAAATTTAATCAAGATCGTTCCACTATTGATCACAGCTTCAGAAAAGGGATTTATACCTTTTCTGAAAATAACATTAACGTGCATATATTCCATACAAACATCAGTATCGACTTAATAGTCAACATAAGTTCAGGCACGGATCCAACTCAAGCTTTTGGGATGATTTTCTCTACTATTTCCTTAAAATTTAAGTTTTAGTATATATTTTCCATTAAACATTTTCATTTTGGGGAGGGAAATTTCCTTTTTTACCTCCCCGTGGAACCGCACCTGTATAAGTTTTATTTATAGCGCCATATTTTATGAAGTTCATAATATAAAAAAGTTCTCATTAAGACCCATTTTCCAGAATAAGCGTAAAACACATCAGTACATTTAAATGTTAGAGTTAAAGTAATATTCTGTATTACACCCCCACCAGCATAGGTTTTCGAGGTATTAAGCTTTTGAGCTGATGTTTGTTTGACGCCTAGAAACAGTTATCCAACACCCACCTTAAAGTATACCATTCGACTCTGAATCATCCCTAGAGGGAAAAGAACTAACACAAAGCTTGTCATGGGAATGGTCTAAAGAGACAGGGACCGGTTCTAGTTCTAACACTTTGTATGAGCTGGACCTGTCACTTTAACATGGCGTTGGCCTAGGAGGGAAAAATTTACCCTTTTTAACCAGTTTTAGTACAGGTCACATAACTAACCCGAAAGATCATATTCAATAGTATTAATAAATATAAAGCACTTTTTTCGGTACCCCCCGACTCGAACCTGTGTTACTTTTACTTATCTCATGCTGTTGTTATTTCGCGAGGGCTGCTAATTTATTATTTGCTCTCACTTTGATGACTGTTAGGTATCAATTGGTGGCTATTAGGTATTAATTGGTACTCAACTGGTACTGAGGGACCGGTCCGGTGGCTGTGTGTCCATGTAAAATTTGTGCACAAAGTACAGATGCAAATTTTAAAGATAATTCAATGAAATTTGCGGTGATACAAAGACAAAACCTATTGAAATATTATGTGTTCGGTTCATAATTTCTCCAAGCCTCCATACAAATACCTACCCGATATAGAGTTTCAACACTCAAATCGCCTTAATTTTAATAAAATTAATTTTAATAAAATTCGGTGAAAAGAACTTCAGTAAAAGTATCAGTCTATAGCAAATTTTATGAAGTTTGGTCCACAGTTGACAATAGATTCCATATAAGCTCCTATTCCGAAAATCACTTTAATGTGGATAAATTTCATACGAATATTAGTAGCAAGCTAATATTCGACACTAATTAATTTTATATCAGTAGAAGTAGCTTTAACAAATTAAATGGGAATCGGTCCATAATTTACCATAGCTTTCATATGAACTCAAATCCGGGAATCGCCCTAATTGAGGAAGGCCATTGTACGTGGTGCAAGGCAACGAGCGTCAGCATTATTTTGGCTGATCGGGCTTGAACGACTATATTTCATTCTGATGATTACATGGAGGATGTACAAATCAAGGGTATTTTTAAATATGTGAATACAGAATTAAATACTTGAAAAATTAATTGGAATAAAGTGGAATGTATCTATTGCAAATTTTGTTCCTATTTTTACCAAAATTGCTGATAATATAGTAAATAGTTATTCAATTAATTCACTTAAACATAAATATATAAAAAAATCAAATAAAACTGACCAAAAGTGTCTTGTTGGAAGGAAAATTAAAATAACTTAAACTTCATAGCGATAAGAGTACAAATTGTTAGACCCAACATTTTGATTTCGATGTAGGAACACCCCTCAAACCATGCGTAAAAATTAACTGAATATGGGAAGAATATTAAAAAAAATTTAACATTGGTCTTCAGTTCCCTACCAGCGATTTTAAAATCATGGATTCCATACACTTTATTAAAAAAAGTTTCAATTTTTTAATCGAAATGGATATGAAAATAATTAGTAATTTTATGCTGGTTATGGAAAAAATATTTGAAGCCCCATATCCCTAAAAATATACGACAATATTTTTGTAGTTTTTAACTAGCAGAATCCAGTCACTCTACTTTTTATTAGGAATCTGGAATTGAAATTTTGAACACTCGAGATGTCCAACTTTAGAACCCTCTAGACCTGCTCCCGTTATGTTTATATTTTAAAAATCAAAACTTAAACCCTCCTACATCTCTACTAACACTCTCTGAAATTTCATTGAAATCAAACCACCCGTTTGCGAATTCTAGATTCATTTCCATTGTAATTTTTGAATGGGACACTACGAGTCTCTTTTAACTGCTTTAAAAATAAACAAAGGGGATCCAAAATTTAACATAAGTAATTATATATGAAAGAATTTATTTTGAATGTGCTCTTATGGTTGAAAAAATTTTTCCAAATTAGAGTAGGATAAAATTTAACGTTTATATTATTAGGTGTCAAATATTTAAATAATATCATGGCTCACATCTATTCCATAAAAAATATTTCTTCATTATCCCTTTGCAAATTTACCATCCCATTGTGCACACATTATTGAAATATATAAATAACAAAAATCATCGAAGAAATGACCAAAACATTAGGGCGGTAAAGAGCAACAGATAGAAAAGCATACGAGTACAACTATGATTCTGAGAATGAATGCTTAATGTAGCTGCTGTATTGGCTTTTTGTATCTAGATAGTCTTGTTCATGATGATAATGATGTTGACTTTGTTGTTGTTATTTCTGCTGTCGCTGCTGATGAAGATGAAAAATCTACAACACATTGAGTGAGGACGCAACAACGCATAAATTAAATTTAATGTGACATTTTTACAAAATGCTCATTTCTCACATTTCATTTATTGTATGAATGAATGAATAAATAAAAAAAAATTAAAAAAAACAACAACAACAACAACAAAACACAAATATATGTTGCCAATGAAGTTTTTGTTGTATTTATTGTTATTGGAATAAACTGAGTTCAAATATAACATATAAGGCAGGAATATGACTATATATATGAATGGATAAATATGTATGTATGTATATATGTATATAAATGTAGATTTATAAAAGAGAACCAAAAAACAAAAAAAAAACTATATTCATGCATCACTGATAAAATGAAATGAATGTCGAAAAATAAAAACCCATAAGAAATATTTTGCCTTAAATTAGCCTCAATTAAATGTTAATGCATTTTGACATTTTTCCCTGTTAAGATATACATTTTTCATTTATTTTATTTTTTTTTTTCCTCTTCTTCTTCAACTTCTTATACTTCTTCTACTTCCACACAAACTATATGGAAATAATTTTGTTGTTGCTATTGCATTACATTACATACATATGTACATATGAGATGTGTGTGTGTATATAATAAATTTGTGTATTTCTACATTACATTGACTTTGAATTCTCGACTTTAATTCTTAATATGGATGGATGATGTTGTTTGATGATGTTGACAAGTTAACAACAGTTTCACATTTCTCATTATTTATGCTGAACTCTTGTAGTCATTGTGACGTCGCGATGTCATTGTCATCATCATCATCATCGTCATTACTAGTTGTTGTTGTCTTATTCTTCTTCATTGTCATGCTCATCATCAACATCATTTTATTGTATTTGTCATTTATTTTTGGTTGATAATAAACAGATTGTCATTTTGTCAGCATAGTTTTAAAATAGACATATGAACTATTTTTGTATTTTTTCATTTATTCTTTAGTTTAATTCATGTTTAGTCATTGTAGTGAGAATTCAAATGAAGGTAATCATTTGTGGTTAATTAAGATGGACATTTCATGTGTAAGTTGCAACAATGTAATGATAAAGACTAGACTAGTATTAGATAAATAATGTGTTTCTTTTATAACGTATTGATAGACAGTTTTAAATGACTTAATTCACAGTTGTCATAAGATAAATAAATACATGATAGATAACGATAGAAAATAACATGTCTTCGTTACATTTACTTGATAATAAGACTCTGTGGTATTAGTTTGTGTAAGGAAAATGTTATAAGGCATTAATTTCAAAAATTACTAAGACATAGACAATTTAAGGCTAAAAGCTTTTTAGGAAATCTCAATAAAAAGAATATATTTTGAACATATTAATAACTGGTCTTGAAGTAATATACTTTGATGTTAGTCGGGGTTTACACACAGCAATTTTTTTGTCGCAATTCTGACTTTGTAGACGAGATAGATAAAGAGAATGTAAAGAGAAGTTTATACTCTACTCCTCTCTCTCCTATAAACTTAGAATTGCGGTAAGAAAAATGGCTGTGTGTGAACCAAGTCATTGAATTCCTTATGTATTGGAAATGTTGCAAGAGGAGAGCATGGTAAACAAAACTACAAATTACTTACCAATCGGTACACAGTCCCAGCAAAAAAACAGACAAAAGCTTCTAAAAATGTATATTTTCACTACTGAGTGATTCCATGTCAAAACGGATAGCAATCGGATTTGACATCTTCAATGAAATTAGCTACAAGCATTGACCTCTGCAAGTACTTCGAAAGCATGAAAATTCAGACCCATGTTTCTTTTTGGTCCGGAAATATGATGGTTAAAAAAAAAACGAAAAAAATTTAAAAAAAATTTACAAATTCATATCAATTTAACATCTAATAACTACTTAAATATACTTGGTAGATCGTTAGTTATTGTTGCATATTATAGACAAAGACATTACCTTCATAACGATATATACATAGGTTTTTACATCAAAAGTTCAAAGGTCAAAGTTGTAGATAAAAAAAATTAAAACTATTATATCTCAAATACCGGTATTTTTAAAATTCTTAAAAAAATATATATATATTATTGACATGACTTTTCTCTATAACGATATAAAATTTCAAGTTGGAGCCTTATATAGTTTAGGAGTTATGAACAAAAATAAAATCTAATTATTAATTACTCCTAAGCTATGGAAAATAAAAAATGAATTTAGTGCAGTTTTAAAAACCAGGATATTATCTGAAAAATTATATATATATAGTGAGTTACTTTAAGTCAAAAGTTCAAAGGTCAAAATAAGAATTACAAGAAATAAACCATGATATCTCCGAAAACGATACTTTTAAAATGCGTAAAAAAATTGTATAATATTAATATAACTGTGTTTCATGGTGGTGTCAAATTTCATGTTGGACACTCATTTTGTTCAGAAGTTGTGCATTGAAGTTAAGTTGTGCATTGAAGTTAAGTTGTGCATTGAAGTTAAATTTAATTTTTGCACTCATAAAAAAATTAACTTCAAAATTATTTTTGTAAATATTTTAAATTTTTCATACAGCAAATGTGTTTTTTTTTTCCTGTGTTCATAACTCCTAAACCAATAGAGGCCCCAACTTGAGATTTGGCACATTATCAATAATATGCATTTTTTAAGGATTTTAAAATACCGTTTTTTGAGATATTAAGCTTTAATCTTTATATTAATTTTTATCAATTTTGACCTTTGAACTTTCGAAGTATATAAATATTTTACTTGTCCTTTTAGAGACCATAAGTTTTTCTATTAAATAAAATAAGAAGAAGAATAAGAATTGTACAATGTATACTTTAGAGGTTATGAACAATAAAGTGTGATTACTTTTGTACAAAAATTCAACCAATTTTTGATTTTTGAAACGTCATATTTTTGGACCAGGAGGATTCCTTTACTAAGAAAAATTGTGATTTGAGTAATATTTGCAATAGTTAATATTTGTAGCAAATTTCATTGAAATCGAAGATATCAAATCCTAACATGTCTACATTCCGTCCGTTTTGATATGGAATCACTCTACTTCAAATGTGAAGCAAAGTGCAAATTTTCACTTTTTTTAGAAGTTCTTAATAATTACTTCCAAAAGAGGAATAATTGATTTATTTTTAGCGGAAAAAAAAGTTAATAATTTCTTAAAAAAAATAAAATTTCTGCAAATATTAAAGCTTTTTTATTATTTATATTATAATAAGTTTAAAGCGGAATTTTTTGTAAAAAATTTTATAAACCTACTTTTAAGGGAAGTACTTCAGAAGAAATAAAAAGGAAGTATAAAAAATAACATCCTATCAATGACAACCATGGCTTTAAAAAAGAACTTCTGCAGTTCTTCCTTTCAATTGCAACACAATGTTAAATGCATAACCTTTTTTTAGCTCTTTTTATGTTCCTTTTTTGGTGGGGCGGAATCAAAGGAGATTTTTTTGGTAATAAATCTGTATATCCTACTACTAATACTACTGTTGGGATCAAAATGAAATATATGGAAGAGTTGCAAAGAAAGACTTAAGCTTTCAGAAAAATCATCTTGCATTAACCTCGTAATAACACAAAATAAGTTACAGTGTATCAGAAAAGATTATTTCGAATATGTAAAAGTTTAAAAAATAAACGTAACGATTTTAAAGATTTCTATATTTACATATACATATAAAAATATCTCTATCTAAAGAGTATGTTATTGCAGCATCTAATATTCTTAAAATGTACAGATCTTATTATATTATACCTATTATTTTATACTGATGTAGGCCTAAATAAAACCTATAAAAAACATACTTACATGCCCTACTTTTCTCTTATATGTTTCGAGTTATTTACGTTTAAAGCACCTTAATTTTGCATATTCCTGGTCCAGTTTTTTTTTTTTTTTCATATATACTCCAGTGTTACTGGCCGATTTTATTAGTTTTTCTTAAATAGTTAGAGAACAAAATTATCTATTGAATAAAAAAATACCGAGTCTAAAAATAAAAAATTTTTAATTTGAAAATTGCAAAAAAAGAAAAGATTTTTTAGACAAAAAAATTTACTATACTTTTTGATACTCAAGAAGAAGAAAATATTAACATATTGTCCTGATTGTAAACAAGGGGAATTTGTTAACATATATTTTTAAATCAACACAGTTGTTTAATTTTGTATTCAAATAAATACAGTGGTTGACAATACAATGGAAAATTTTTCGAAATATTAAATAAATATTTCAAAATCCTGGTAATACATTTGTATATACCTAAACTTGCAAAAAATTAAGAACATATTTAATTAAATCTGATAATAAAAATCGAAATAAAAATACTAAATCATATTCTTTTTGATTTAGTCTTTTTATTTTTGTGTAAAGTCATCATTTTTTAAAGTTATTTCAATATTCGTTTTATTCTGATAATTATTTATAACTTCTTTTTGTAATCTATTCGTATAATAATAATTAATTATAATCCACGCAAATAGTTAAAGAAAATGGCTTAAGTCAAAATTTATGAAGATTTAAAAATTAAAATTATAAATGATTTTAGTGTTGGTTTAAAACAAAA
>MINK01006558.1:374-17409 GCA_001735545.1 Phormia regina
GGTCATGATCGGCCCATTATTTCACCTAGCCCCCATACAAATGTTCTCCCGAAATAGAGAGCCTACAAAATTTCATGAAGATCAGTCCATAATTGACCATAGCTTCTATAAAAGTCCCAATTTGGGGAATTACCAAAAAGTGCATAAACACATGTAAATCTTAGTATCGACGTATTATTTTTCACTTAATAAGTGTAGGCTCCTTCCCGAATTTTGGTGCACATAGGCAATGGTGTAGGGTATCATATGGTCGGCCTTGACCGACTATACCTTCATCTCTCGTTTTAAGATTAAAAACATGTCCAAACGCTCAACAAGAGAATGTACAAACCTTACCGAATTAAAGCTATTTCAAAACAAATCTTTGACTTTAGCATATAAGTTCTAAAATCTTAACGGTTAATTCTGCAAACCGAATATAGTTTCGAAAACTTTAGAGTGTCCCAAATAGTTTACCAATGACTTTTTCCATACCTTCAATCAATATAGACTTCACCGGCAAAATTTAAAAATACAATACCTGTTTTTGTTCATTAAAACAAAAAAATATATATTTATGTTTACCAATCGAAAACGGGAACAATCTTGGTAAAAATTACTTCACTTTTCCACGAGTCTATTGTATTTTTACAATCGTTAAGCTATCATAAACAAATTTTATTAGAAATCAAATATTTTTTATTTGGAAAAAAGTTTTTGGAATTTATTAAAACAATACGTACATATAAATTAGATCTATAACATTTTGACAGATAATATTTTAATATTACAGAAAAGTAATCATAGTTTAAGATAATAAAAGTTTTAAGTATTAATTTCACATCCTCAATTAAGCAGCTGTTTATTTTTAATAATACTTATTATTGCTGAACTCAATACAAGTGTGAAGCTCCCTGTATAAAAAATTGATAAATTCGCCTTATAGATGTTTTTGTAGAACTGCTCTACCACTTGCTTCATTTTGTCATGAAATTTCACAAAACTTTTTTCTAAGTGTAAGAAATTTTAGCAAATAGACTATAAAGTATAGAACCTATAATTTTGCAAAAATAATTATTGTCTATTATAATTGACTGCCTCTACCCCAGACACCAACCACTTTTAATTTCTATCTACAAATATGTACAAAAAAGGTTGAATTGAAAGTGATATGTTTTGTTGTTGTTGTTTATTACAAGTATTATTTTATTTATTTTTTTTTAATATAATTCTTGCCTGCATTAAAAGATTGGCCTTTAACTTTATTCTATCGTTTTATTATGTAGTTGATTCTACTATAGATTTTATAATAAATTGTTGTGGCTGGTTAATGGTAGTAGTACGGATTGACTGAATTTTTTCAACAGGTATGTTTGCATAAAAAAACCCATACACATTTGTATTAAAAGTACAAGTTTGTATATATAGACAGATATGTAGATATGTATGAGTGTGTGTAGATTTGTTCTTTGGTTATCGACATTTTTCAAATTCTATAACAATCAGTTAATATTTATCGTTGCCTTAGTTGACACCTGTTAAGAAATAATATTTGTATAACAATTTTTAAAATAAATTTGTCAAATGATATTGTCTCGTTTTATTTAAAAATTTTTAACTTTAATTACCACCCAAACAAGTTTTTATTTAAAGTAATGTGAATTTGTGTCATATTTGTGAAAAAGTTGTTTAAAAAGTTTAAAAAAAAAAAATAATGAAAAAAATTATTATACCCAGCATAATTGATACTTATGGTTTAATAAAATTTTGGGACTTTGATTGTGGTAGTCCCTCAACGGAAACTTCAAATAAAATTTTACATAATTGTTATCCCTCATCGCAATGTCATCAAAAGCGAAGAGTTCCACCTTCGTCATTAAAAAAAATGGTAAAAAATTTTATATTCAAACATGTCTGGGGATATCCCAGTTATTTATTTTAACTTTGGCAAAGAATAACAATAATAATAATAATCATAAGACATTTATTTCTGATAAGATTAAGCGCAATTATTTATTTATTTATCTATTTTAATTAAAAATTGGAAACATAATAAATAAATCATTTTTTAAGTTAAAAATTGTTATTTATAAATATATTTTCACTTGGTAGTAATATGGCGAAATTTAAAGCCTTGGAGTATGCTTTATATTTTATAATAATAATAATTTTATTTTATTTTTTATTTATTATAATTTAAAATAAAAACTAAAAAAGAAATATAAACATTTCTTTTAATAATTTTTTAAATTGTTGTCTATTTATTATGATTTATAATTCATTACTTAAAACTTTTAATTACAAAACTTAAAATGCAATCAAATATATATGACTGTTATCATAAATAATCCATCATTTTTTTCTTTATACAATTTTGTTTAAAAGTCACTTGATTGTTATGAAATCTCATAATGCAATTTCAAGATAAAAACGAAAATTAAAAACAAAATAAAATCATAGAAAAAGTAACAAATAGATAAAAAAAAAATACTTTTACCTTAATGTATATAAAAAACTAAACTTTAATTTAATAAACTTAATTTCAAATCTTATTTATTTATTCTCTTTTAGTCTCATCAAATCCGTGCAGTTTCAAGTCCATCTTTAACCTCAGAAACCACTACTACTACTAATGTAGCGAGAACAGCAACAGCCGACAATAATGCACCTATCCACCAAAGAGTATCATCTAGTAATTCATCATATACCACAACTAGTCATGAGGATTGCCAACCCACTACCAATAACAATAATACTGCCGTGATATCCACCTCCTCCTCCGCCTCTGCCGCAACACAAAATGTAGGAGTTTTACAAAAATTTAAACGCACATTAACCAATTTCAACAAACATCAACCATCAGCCACAAATCATTCTACAACATCAGCCGCTAGCACATCTGCGACAACACCAGCAATAGCACCATCCTTAGGAAGTACAACAGATTCTTCAGCCTATCTAATGGCCGATACAGAAATGCAAACGGATGTTACGGATGGTTGTAGTAATGGTGGTGGTAGTGGTGTTTTAAGTAATAAATATAGATTTGGTCCTTTGGTATGGCGTACATCAAAGGAAAGACGTAAAACAAAATATAATCGTCGTGATAAATGTAACAGTGGCGACTCGGGCATACAAATTGAGTTAGAGAATGATGAACAATTTGCTAGAGTTTTAACAGCTGGCAGTGGAGGTGCTGCGATACATTCATCAATCGGTAATGGCAGTTTGTTTAATAGAAAACAGGAAGGCATGGTAAGTTGAAAATAACGATATTTTATTTGTACTAAATTTAATTACTTTTAAAGCTCAAATTATACAATAATCTCGACATATTTTGTCTTTTTTTTTATAGAGTTCTTTAAGAGTACGAGCTGTAAGACGCACTAATTCTGCCAAAGTTACTTCAATTATAGATGAAAATACTTCTAACATACATTCGACAAAATCTAATATACTCAAACGCATAGATTTACATAATGAAAGAGAAGCTCCTGAATCATTACCCACACGTTCATTAAGTCAACCAAATGGTCTAGAATCTTGTGGTATGACACGCAATGATTTAGATGATAGTGACAGTGATAGTGTTACATCGCATGAAGAAGGTAAATAAATTGAAATAAATTGAAAAAAAAACAGTTTATATTTCATTTAACACCTCCTTTACTAACAACATTATTGCATTTTATTTTTAAACTTGAAAATGTTAAAGTTCAATACCTAGAAAGAAAAAATATTACATATATTGATTTTAATGTTTAATATTTTTCTGTTTATTTCATTATTGTAGCCTCTAGTTATTATCCCATTTATGGGGAAGTATTATACAATTTTACTGCAGCTGGGCCACAAGAGTTGGGCTTAGAAAAGGGTACCTTAATTGAAATACTACGTAAGGAAATTGGTCCCTGGTGGTTTGGTCGCATTAAAAAAGAGGATGCCAGTCTAGTGGAGGAAATTTTAGATCCTGAATTGGGTTGGTTTCCCAAAGAGTTTGTACGTGTTATACAGTCACCCGAAACTGATTTTTTCTATCTGCAACACATGGCCGAGCAACAGCAGCAGCAACAACAACAACTGCAACAGCAGCAGCATCAACCAAATGAAACATTACAACTAAGTCATGAATTTAATGAAAATGCTCAAACAGGAAATCAAACATTGAATACATCATCAAGTGCTCCTTGTGCACTTGTCAATAGCAGTAGCAGCCTGGAAGATAATTGTAATACCACCGTAATTGATCAGCATAATGTCACAACCATTGTAATTGAGTCTTCATCATCACCACCATCATCATCTATATCAACACCCCATTTCGTTGGACTAGAAAATAATGTTGTGACTAATGATGCAATAACAGCCAACAATTCAACAACCTTAACAGCCAATACACAGGCTATTTTATCAACATCTCAAAGTCTTAATGTCATAATGGACAGTGCTGATATACTACGCAGAAGTGCTGTTAAAGAACTATTGGATACTGAAGTTAATTATGTAAAATTATTGTCAGCCATATGTGAAGGGTTAGTTTAAATTTTAAATTCTTTTAAATTTCCTTATGTTGAATATAATTTTCTTTTTTTTTATATATATATTTGCAGTTATTTGCCTGCTATGAGCAAACGTATTGATATATTTTCACCCAATAGCATACGTTTAATTTTCTCCAATATTACAGCAATTTACAAGTTTCAACGTAAATTTTTGGAAGCCTTACGCAAGGGTATCGAACAAAATCAAGTTGCCAAAGTCTTTTTAAAAATGGTAAGTTGTTATTTTATTTTTTATTTAGATATTGAATATGTTTTCTAAATATCTGTTTGCTTTTCTATTTATTAATTTGTAGCATAAGGGATTTTTATGTTATTCAACATATTGTAATTCATATCCTCGGGCATTAATTGAATTGGCTTCATACGAGAGAGTTAAAGATGCTCGCACAATATTAGATAAGTAAGTAATTATGTAATTAAGCAAGCAATTATTGATTTTTTATACCAAATCTAAAAGATATACATAATCAGAAGTTTTAATTAAATATTAATAACGTATATTTTTATCTATATAATTTTAGTTGCCGTGAATCGGAAAATTTGGCTGAACTGCCCCTCTCTGCTCATTTGCTAGCACCAGTTCAACGCATCTGTCGTTATCCATTGCATTTAGGAGAAATGATTAAAAGTTCAGCCAAAGGAAAGGAACCACCAGCCTTTAGTCTCGCCGAATATGAACAAATTGATGTTAGTCAATTAGATATACCCGATACCAGTGAAACCATTGATATGGCTTTGGAGGCCATGAAATCTGTTACCGAAGCTGTTAACGAAGGTAAACGTCATAGTGAAACTATAGCACGTCATCAAGCTAGTTTTCAAAATTTCAAAGGACCCCCTCTTCACCTGCATAGTACACGATTTTTTGTACAGATTGATGCTACAAGACAAAAACAAAATCTTTGGAATAGTAGTTGCACTTTGTTCTTATTCGACAACCAATTGGTCTATTGTAAACGTGATATTATCAAAAGATCTAATTTCATATATAAAGGACGTATATTTTTGGACAGATGTCGTGTAGTCAATGTCAGAGATGGCAAAATGTTTGGTCATACCATAAAAAACTCTTTGAGAATATATTGTGAAGCCCGTGACAAATGGTTTGATTTTAGTTTTCGATCGGCTAATCGTAAACATAGATTTTTAAATACTCTAGCCTTAGAAAGACAATTTGGGGGAAAATCTTTATATATTTCTGAAATGACTGGGTTTGAATATGCCTTTGAGGAGAGAGATTATTCGGATCAGTCTGACTATGAGGGTGGTGATAGTGGAGAACAAAAATTGAAGGAATTTTTATATGAATCAAATTTAAATACCGGTAACAATACGAATACTTCTGGGGAATCATCAGTACCTGAATCGCCAGCAAAGTCTTTTAAATATAGCGACACATTACCGCATAAAAAATCACAAAGACTTGATATAACAGCGGCCCAAGGAAATGAAAATCAAACGGGTTCTTTGGGTAGAAGGCGTTTGGGTAATTGGTTTAGAAAACCTAAAAGTACAGCCTCAACACCAAATCAATCTCCTACACATAAAACCACACAATCGGCCCATTCTACAGGTGATTTACAATTAACCGGCACTGATCTTTCGGAAAACTACACAGTTTTAGAACATAATGAAAATGGAGGTGTTAGTTCGTAAATTTGTTTTAAAATTAAAAGAAATGGAATCTCATATTTACTCGAAATTGTTTTGTTTTCCTTACTCTCTTTGTAAAAAAAATTGTTTTTATTTGTACAAAAAAAAAAATGCATAAATTGGATGTCAATTATAATTGTTGTTTGAAAAAATTGTTAATTATTTTAAAGAAACTATATTCGATAAAATTGTACTTTTTTATGTATATTTTGTTTATTATTAGAAGTTTTTTTACCATAAATTTTATTTTAACTGTACAGTTGTAGATTTTATTATTTTAATATATTTTATTTATTCTTATAAGTTAACAAAAACGAACAAACTGGAAGATTTTAAATTAAGACATTACATTTTTTTTTTTTAATTTTTTATTAAGTTTTTTTTCTTTTAATATAAAAATATTAAAGTTTTATTTTTATTTAAATGTTAACAAATCTTGTCTTTCTTTTTATTAAACTATAAAAAACCAAATAATTATAAATAACAAAAAAATTAAAATATGTTTAAAAGAAAATAAAATAAAAAACATAATGTTAACATGGAAAAAAGCAATTTTTTATAAATTTTCAAATATTTTAAATTGAATAAAGAAATTATTAAAAGTCATTAAACAAGAAATGACATTTTATTAAAAACATTAATAAAGCATAAACATAAGTAAAAACTTAAACTTAAATACATAATTAAAAAATATATTTTAAGAAAAACTCAAAAAAAGTCTGGTTTATAAAAAAAAAAAATAGTTAAACTGTTTAAAAACTATCCCAAAAAGTAAAAAACTTTGAAAAGAATGTTAAATTAATAAAATATTTAAAAAATATATAAAGTATTTAAAAATATATAATTTTTTTGTTTTATTTTATTTTCCATTATTCCTGTTAATTTTTATTTTTTTCTTAACAAAACTGCACTAAAAAGAAAAATTAAAAAGGCAAACTACCCACAGTAATTGATATTGTTATAGTAAGACAGAAAAAATATTAAAAGAAAAATTAAAAACAATTTTATTAAACTAAGTAAATAATGTTGATATTATACATAAATTTAAACAAACAAAAAAAATACACTTAAATAGTTAAATGACAAAAATAGCTAAAACTCAATTTATGATGATAATGCCTCCAAAAGTAACATAAATACTTTATCTACTTGAGACATGCAAATACACAATCCATAATAAAAAATTTATTAATTATAATTAAAAAAACAGGAACTTTTTTTGTAGCAAATCTTGAGGAAATCTTGAGGAATAGTACGGACACCTAATTTTCCTTAAATTAACTAATTCAAGCTTTGGTACCAATTACCAAAAAAAAAAAAGAACTATTTAAAAGTTCCCAATTTGTTCTATATTATAATCATGTTTTATATGGCCTTATCAAAGAGTAACAAGAGAAGAAACTAATTGTCAGTTGCCAAAAACATAGCTCATGTAACAACATAATGTATGTAATCAGAAAATTTGTTTGCAAAACAATTTTTTTTTTAAACTCTTAAAAGGCCAATAATATGTAATTGATTTTTTTTTTAATTTAAATTTGTAAATTAAGGATTTTATGAAAATTTTCCAAACAGTTTTAAATATTTTTCAAAAAGTCAAACAACGGTGTGTCTAAACAAATTTAATTATTTTAATGTTTAATTATACCAACATTTCAATTTCAAAATAGAGTAGTTAGGTACAATTTCGAGAGTATAAGGGCAACATTTTTAAAACCGCTTTTTTCCAGAGCGACATTTTTCAAAAGTAAAAGTCAGTAAAGTAAAAGTGCAGTCATAGTTTAATTGATTATAGAAGATTTATTCCCACTTGTTTACAAAAACAAGATGTTGCCTTTTTTTCATTTATTTTATAACTTAAATAAACTTGACATTTGTATAAACGAACTAAGAAAATGTTTGTTCTTTCATGTGAGAATGTAAAAGCAAAATTTTAAAAAAATTATGGCATAAAATTTTTAAATAAAAGTTATGTTAATATTCAATAAAACTAATAATTTTAGACGCTCTCGACGTAAGAAGATTTTCAGAGTTTTCTTCAGTCGCAGTCAGAATGAACGATATAACGAATAACTAAATATTAGTATTTAAGTTCCATACGGGATTTTGTGTTTTTTGCATTCTATTTGATTTCGACTGACTTTTAGGGTTACGTTTCAATTCTATATTAAGAAGTAAAGACATTTTTAGAGGCATTAATTTAATCTAAATTTATAATAAACATAAAATTAATAAAAAGAAAAATCTAAACAATTTGATCAAACCCTTAAAAAAAATAGATTTTAAATTGAATTTTATTATTTATACCTTTAAATTCAGTCACTACTTTTATCTAAATAAATTAAGTAAATTTTCAAATTCCCGAGAATATTAATACAAACCAATAAAACTTGAGAATAAAAAACTATTTCAAATTTAACTAACTAGTCCTTAATAATATTTATGAAAAAGACAAAATGTCAGTAACCATTTCATTTAAACTCTAATTACTGTTTCTAGAAACACCTTGATCGAATTTATAATTATTAGTTTTTAAATAATTAAGTTTTTATGAAATATTAAAAAAAAAAAAATAAATAATTTAATTTTTTTAATAAAACAAAGAAAAAAAATTAAATATTTTTAAAACAGAATTTGGTAACATAAAAAATAATTATTAAATAATAACAATAAAATAAAAATGCCAAATTAGCATTACTAGAAATAATTAAGTTAATAAGATGAAACACCTAACCAAAGTAGTTAAGTTAAATAATAATTTATATATTTTTAACAATTCCAAACAAAAATCCCTAAACATTTTCATTTGAAAGATTCGAATAAAAAGAAAACTGTTATTTAATTCATAATTTTTTGATTTGTTTAAAACAAAACACAATTTAACAAACACACACTCACAACAACAAGGAATATTAAAACAATAATGAAAGTAAGAATCGTTGGTTTATATTATAAAAAAGTTAAAATTAAAAACACAAAATACCACAAAACTATAAAATAGTTTTGACTTCGTAAATATCTAGCAAGTAATAATAATTGTTGTTAACAATTTAAAGAATTAAAGGAATACGGTATAAGGAAAGCTAGTTGTTTAATTTGTAAATATCTATATACTATTTTTATTTATTTATACAAGGGGATAAATTATAAAAATAGTAAATATTTATTGGTAAATGATAAAACATTGATTTGAAAATTGTTTTTATCCTTATTACAAAAGGATATATAATATCTCAAAAACCATAAAATATTATATACACTTTATAAAACACAGAAAAAATAAAGAATAAAATAATTATTAAACATTAAACAACAATTATTTTAAACATACATATTAAAAAATAATTGTCAAAACAATATACATACATACATATATGCCAAAACAACAGAAAAAGTAAATAAATATAACAAAATATATATATATATTTAATCTAAAAGTATAACAAAAAAAATTAAGGATGCTGTGTTTTATTTTAAAAATAACGTGAAAACGTTTAAAGTATATCAAGCCCTAATTGCGAAAATATCGCGAGTGCAGAAAACAAAACCTTACAGGAGAAACATTTTTGTGATATGTTAAGAAATTATCACTTACGATAAAATTGCTTTCGCTTTAAGTCGGAAGTTGCACTTGATATGTCGAAGAAATTTTGGCAGATGATTTAAATGATCCTAACCGAATTTCGAAAATGTCGATTACGATATTTTTGGCGGTCAGAGCTCGATATAGGAGAGCAAGTGGCTACCTTTTTTATATTGAAAGTGACAGCACTGTTTATTCTATATATGATGTATAATTTGAAAATTTTGATATTTGGGTATCATACCTTTTGACACAGTAAATATTTTTTTAATTTTTTTAAAAAGTCAATTTTTTGGACAGCCTAATTGGAACACGATGCATTTTCGGCGGGTTAAATAGTACTCAAAATGTGCGTTTTTAGCATCCAGTCGAGATCTTATATAGCCTATATCCACCTTCGGCATTGTGCGTCAAATCGGTTCACGCGTTTAGACGTGACTGACGCACGAAAAAAATTACACTTCATTTTTTTAATATATATTAAGATTACAATTATCAATATCTATTTCAGTAGGTGAATACTGATAAAGACGCTTTAGACCTTTAAAAAATTTTGAGATAAAAATTCGACAACTCTGAATTATCCAACATTTTATGTAATCCGCATCAAAAGAGTAAAATCTGGGAATATTATTGTGATGAATTATATGCAATAATTTGTTAGTACTATTTTATGCAACTTTGAGTCAATTTTCATACCAGAAAGTGTCGTAACGTACCGCACATGAACAAAACGTCGGCAGAGAAATACACACAATTCTTTCCAATTTGTTTTGGGTGGGCAGTACATTTGTCGAACAAATCATAATTTATTGTTTGCCGACAGTGTCACTTCGATACTTTTGCGCTGTATGCAAAAAGACGTTTGATGGCAGACATGGTTGCTCGAACAATTGTGCGAACAAGAACAAACCATGAACATGTTTGGTCCACACTATCCTAATGCATGTGCGCACAAAATTTTGTTCATTGCTCGAACAAGAAAAAAGCGTGTGTGGAAGGCGCATAATGAATATTGAGTATGATTTTTCGTAAGTTTTTTGACTATCGAATTAAGTTTTTAACAACAGAGCTTCATATCTGTATTAATCTAAACATATTATAATTATTTTTGTGCTTCAAATTCCAAATGTTTAAAAAAGTTGCTTAAATGAAAATTTTTTATAAGTGTTATTTTTTAATTATAAATCCAAGAGCTTTGAATTGATACCGTGATCTTAGCAATGGAATAAATTGGCCTGGAACTTTTTACGATTTTTTTTTAAGTTAAGGAGTTTGAGTACCTTGATGTTTTTGTTAAATTCAATGTGAAAGGTTTCTTTGAATAATTTATTTTAACAAATATGTAATTTAATTTTATCTTTTTTTTCACAGATTAAATCGCTTTATTGCAGTGTCTTTACCAAGAAAACTGAAATATTTATCAATGAATGTGATACATATTTTTTTGTTATATAACAATTAATATACAATTAATAATTTAATAGATTTGTAAAATAATATTGTAATTTTATTGTATTTAAACTCAACACAAATTCAAATATTTACCATTTCCGTTTTAAAGTAATTTGAAATTACACAAACTTGGCAGTACTCTTTTAAAATAAAATTAGTGCCATCTATTGTTTATTCCTAGGCCATTTTCAAAAGCAAAAAATTGATGTGGCAACATTTGCTTAATTTTGACATCTCTTTATCAATATCTGGCAGTACTAACATTTTTAGAAATAATTTTATCATAGTGTAATTACAAAGTACTCGCACATCTACAAAAACAACAATTTCTTGTATTTTGTTAGTGTAGTATTAAACTAACAAAATACAAGGAATTGTTGTTTTTGTAGATGTGCGAATACTTTGTAATTATACTATGGTTCCACACTATCCAAATGCATGTGCGCACAATTTTTTGTTCTTAACATTGAAAATTTCTTACATTAGAGAAATTTATATGAAGACAAACGTCAAATTTTTGATTGAGTTGCAAATAATTTTTTATCTCTGTCAATTATAGGGGAAAACGTATATCATAATAAACCATGTAAAAAATACCAACAACAATCAAGATGAATTCTTTTACCAAGCATTATCAAGACAAAGACCGCTGACAATTTTCTTTCAACGCTGCAATAATATTGCAATATATTCAGTCTACATTAGACAAATCTTTATGACGACAATTTTTTGACGTTTGTTTTGATAAAAATTTGTCTAATGTACACTCAACGTAAAGAATTATCAAAATTTTTATAGTTTTAACAAAATGTCGACTTTTCTACCCTTTTTTTAATTTTAAAATTGTCGATTTGTCAACTTTTCGACTATTTTTAATTTTGGAATATTCGACTTTTTCTGACTATTTTCGACTTTTTCGGACTAATATCGACCTTTTTTGACTTTTCGATTTTTTTCCGACTATTTTCGAATTTTTGCGACTATTTTTGACTTTTTAACTACCGGGCAACAAGAAAATCGATTTCTCGACAATTTTCAAACCACTTTTTTCAGCAAAAAGTCGATCATTCGATTATTTTTATACTGTATTATGTATTTTTAAGTAGAAATTTCTAATCGATTATGGACAATAGCTAGGTTATTGATACATTGGAATAAATAAATAACAGTAGTATTCACAAAAAACAAAAAAAAAAATAATGTACGTTTATAAATTTTTTTTTATGTAAAAACAATAAACCTTTATGAAGTATATATTATATTTTTTGAATAAGTCTGTAAATAATCAAAATTAAAGAAATGTTGCCATATTAATTTTTTATTTTTGAAAATGGTGTATAAATAAACGATAGATGGCGCTCACTTTGTACTGACAAAACCAGGAGAACTAAGACACAGTTCAATGGTCATGACCAAATGGATTTTATTTCACCTGTTGTTAAAGAAAAACTACATCCAATATTATTTGTTTTATCTTATATTCCGGCTTACATTTTATTATATTAAAATATTACTTAAATCATGTTATAATGTAAAATAGTTTATTTTCTTTTTCTTTATAATTAAATAAAATATTTACAAAGTACATAATTAATAATTGTGATATACATAAATAACACAAAATTCTTAAAAATTAATAAATATTAATAATATATATTTTTGAATAACAAACAAGCAGGAGGTATAATTTAAAAAATATAATTTTATTATAATTATACTTTTGTTTAATGATTTTCTCAATAATTGGTGTTGTGTAGTTTTTTTTTTCTTTTAATATCTGTATGTAGATTAGATGCGTTATATACGATTATGTTTTAAAATATATATTTAAGTGTATCATCATATTTTAATATTAGATGCCAATTTCCCATGTTTCCTTTTCATATCATTAATGAATGTTTTTTTTTTTTTCATTTAAATCTTTGACACAAGTTTGAATGTTAATTATTATTGATTTTCATGAGTTTCATCTACAATTTAACAATTAGTTTAATATTATATGTAAATTTAATAGAGGTTTCTTTTTTTTATACGTTGATTTAATTTTAAGTAAATGATTTGCTTCATTTTTAACTTAATAATAATTAATATTAATGCATTATTTTCTTTTTTTGTTTAATATAAGAGGCTGCTAGTAGTTTATGCTTTACTGCTAAGGTGTTTATTTGAAAATGATTGGTATCTTTTTTTAATATACATATGTTTTAATATTATAATTTATGATTAATATTTATATGTAATTGTTGTAATATTGATTGCATTTTTTTGTTTGTTTATTGCAAGCAAATTTTTGGCATATCTTTAATTAAATAAAAAAGACAAACTTAAGACACCTTAGATTATTGCTTTTTTCTCAAGTTTTATCTATAAAATAATGTAGATTTCGAATAAGCAATAATAGTTTTTTTTTAAGCTTTACATTAAAATAAAAATTATAAATTTGAGTTATAATATGTTAACTAACAGATAAGTTTGATGCATGATTCGGAATACTAACAAATGATAAGAAAAACAAAACGTTGGGAAATTAATAATACATTTATTATAATCGTTCGCAAGTTCGTGGCAAAGTAGTCGAAGAAATAATTGGTTGTAAAGTCAAAACATATAGTCGATATCATTAATTACTTATTTCACTTCAAATCAAGGTCCATATGTAATGGTTTATATTAATTAAAATATTAATTGTATTTTTGGAAATATTTGTATATTATAATTGGGGTTCTCAATCGCCTTAATTTAAGGTATTTTAAGAATATTACATTTGAGAACAATTAAAAATTATTATTATCTTTTATATATTTAATTTGTTTTGCTCATTACATAATTTAAGGATATTAATAAAAGTCTCAACAATATATATTTAATAGAGGCCCATATTTGTATTAAATTGTCTATGTTCATTAAATGATGTAAAAAAATGTACATATGTACTTATTCAAAGAAAAAATTCTTTAAATTTTTTAAGCTTATTGTTTTTAAAAATAATTTTTGGCATAATTTAGAATGATTTTGTATTAAGTGGAATAGGAGTCTGAATTCAATTTTAAAATATTAGTAATAAATACAACTTAAAGTTGTAAGATAATTTCATATAAAATTTAAATATGTACAATGATTTTAAATTAAAAAAAAAAAAAAATGAAAAAAATATAAGTATTAAGAAATATTAGCAATAAAAAAATAAATCAAATAATAAAATACATAAATATCAATATTTTCTACAATCATTAAATTTAGTTTCTATATTTTTTATAGATAATATCGTACTTTAAAGAGGTTCATTTTATTTAAGAATGTTTTTTTTTTTTTTAGATTTGTTTTTGTTGCTATTTTTAAGCACTACAAAAATATATATTCTATTAAGATATATAATTCGTATAATATACGTTGTAAATATGTACTCGCTAATTACTTTTATTTTGTTAGTTATTTATTTACATATATTAGGCGACACACTTTTCTTTTCTGTTTTCTTTTCTTTTTTATATATATATATATATTAATTAAATAACTCTTAACGTTTGCTTTTTTGGAGCTACAAGTTATAAAGAAAAGGAGAAAAATAAAACATTGTGGGGTTTTCTTTAAACTATTCAAAACTTGCTTAGAAAAATAAATATTTTGTATACAAAATGGCAAATTTTGAACTTTAAAGTCCTGCTTTACATTCAGTTTCAATTTAGTCTCATGAAGTGCCTTTTTTAGGAATTTATTTCCATAATTATTCTTAACTATTGGCCTTGGTTTTTTTCTGCTGGTTTTTAGTTTAGTTTTGTAGTTGTTTGTGCTTAGGCTACAGAATCACTACTTTTCATATCGCGTTCACGAAAAAAGCCTCTTTCGGTTTTACATTCACGTATGGTTACAGTTTCAAAATTAACTGTGACATCGGTAATAACAACTTTATCGGAAATGTTACATTTAGCGGGCAACCAGAAGCGTGGTGGTAAAGCCTGCGGTGACAAGGGTGTAAGAGGCTGTGATTTTTGTTTAGGCGGTGAATTTTCCAAATTATTATCAAAATGTTGATGGCGCTGGTTGTTTGTATTGCTATTGTTATTGTTGATAATGTTGTTATTGTGATGAATATTATTATTTTCAGTTTCATTTTGTGATTCTGCCTGAGATGAAGATTCATCATCATCATCATCCTGGGCATTATACTGTTGAGGTTTTTCTGAGGGGGTGGCTTGTTCCGGCCTTGAAGCTGGGGTTTCCGGCGATAGAGGTTCAGTTTCTGCTTTCAATGGTGTGGAAATGGGTGTAGCTGTATCAACCGAGCAATGAATTTTTGAGGGTGGAGGTCCATCTGGTGACGTCTTTATGGTAACGCCTATTTTACCCGATTCTTTGAGAACTTCTGCTTTACGTTTTGTACCAACTTCTTTTCGACTTAGCGGTTGATCCTCTGAACTTGAAGAATTCGAATCAGCTTCGGGTATAAAGCCTAAAGTTGATGAATTTGTTGCTGTGCTATGATCTTTTTGACGCTTACTATCTCCATGAGTATGTGGAGATTCGGATCGTCTATTTGATGTACGTTCCCCTTTATTGCTGTGATGATGGTGGTGATGATGATGATGTTTCTTTTCCTTCTCTTTATCTTTATCATGATGATAATGGTGGTGATGATTATGAGTGATGTTAGCGGAGGCGGATGTTAGAGAGGAGGATGATGTGGCGGCTGTTGTATTTGTTGTCGAAACTGTGCTTACCGCCGCCGCTGATGTTGAGGCATGACTCGGCTGTGCATCCTCTTCAGTAAAGGTATACTCATCATCGGATTCTGGCTCAGGGTCAGGATCACGTTCTTTTTCTTTCTTTTTAGGACCACGCTTAGAGGGAGTATTAGATGATTTATTACCTTGTTCATAGATTTCAATAAGTCTGCGATCCAATATATTAACTTCGGGTTCCCAGGTGTTGTAACGTTGATTCCAGCCTTTCCATTTGACACGATATTCCACAACGCCCTGTAATTAATAAAATAAGATATTTAAATAAATTATTAGTAAAATGTTAATTTCTAATAGTAAATATTTATATTTTTAACAAATCTATATAACTAAGAAATTTAAAACTACGTTATATGCACATTTGTATGTCCTTAATAAATTATGTCTCGCCCAAACGCAACACAAATAAATGTGTGTGTGCGAAGTGAAAAGAATAAAAAACAAATCTTATACACTATTAAATTTCACTTTAGAAGTAACCAGACAAATATGGATAATCATAGGATATAAATTAGAATTTTCTAGTAATTTTTAAAAAGTACTACTAAAATTCAATATTCTTACATAAACAAAATATTAAGGATGATTATAGAAAATATGAAATAAAAGTATGTATATATTGTAAGTAAGAAATATGCAGGTAAATTAAACATAAGAAATTAAAAACACGAATAAACCCTTATAAAATTCTAAGAAAGCTAAAATGAATAGATATGTACACAGGCTTAAAACACAATACCAACATACATACATATTTAAAATAAAACGGCGCCACTTTGAAAGTAACAGGACTAAAATTTAATACAATAAAAATATTTGCCATAAAAAAGGATAATAAACTATTTTTATCTGGTTAATTTTTTGGGAAGCTATGTACATATATAATTGTAAATATGAATTGTATGCATTAAATTTAAATGAATCACAATGACGTAGAACGTGCCATTTGCGAAAGAACAATCATATTCAATGAAGTGGAAAGGACGAAAGGTGAACATATGAATCTACATACAATATACATATGTATGTATGTATGTATGTATGTATGTATGTATGTATGTATG
>MINK01006563.1:0-18414 GCA_001735545.1 Phormia regina
ATATATATATATATATATATATATATATATATATATATATATATATATATATATGTGTTCTTTGTGCAACATACTTAAGTATAATAATATAATATAATTATATTATTATTATTATTATTATTATTATTATATTATTATATAATTATATTAGCGTCGAATACTATTGCACTATAATTGCTTATTTAGTCATTTTTTTGGTCTATAACACTTTCAATATTTTTGGCTGATCTTTGTTTTTACGGTTTATTATCAATTTTTAGAGAAATATTAAAAGTTTAAAAATTCTGTTTTCCTTATTTGCATCAAACAGGAACTATTATTATTATCATTATTATTGTTTTATAGTGAGATTCAAAATTTAAAAATATATGAAAAAAAAGATATTAAAACAAATTATTTTGTATGCATATTTTAGATTTAGTTGGTGATTCGCACTTACGGCGAAATTAATAAAAAAAGATGCATTTGTTGACCAGTGTTTTTGTGTATAACTAATAAATAATAAAAATATCACTCGTTAAACGTTTGCATATTCATAAAAACTAGTGTTGACAGTTTATAGCCAAATCTAGCGTTTTAAATTTGATTTTAGCCTCAAAATGTTCATTTTTAACTTCTAGTCTTTTTTGATTTTTGACAAAAATTTACTCATTTTACTTTTACAGAAATATCAATTTAAATATTTTTGTGTAAACTATTTATATTAATCAAAAATTTTTGCCGGCAGTAATTCATTACACAACTATATTTGAATAATTTTTACCAAACCCATAGAAACTATTGGTGGATTCACAAAGTGTGTTGTCATGTCGTATTGTCATAAGTCATAAAGTTTTTCTATGAATAAAAAATACTGTAATTGCTTTCCTTTAGTAAAATTTTAAGACATTAAGACAATATGACATGATAGCATTCATTGTGAATCCCCCATATTTATGTTACAATAATAATAAATTCACTAATACATCATATCGTATTTTCAGAAATATAAAACAATATATTAGCTTTTTTCATCTGTCTGTCTGTCTTTTTTATTGATACATTTAGTCTTTTCGCCTTTTTAACTGTAATTAATCTTCTTTTTTCACAAGTTTTGGCAACACTGATAAATACATACATACGATGTATTTATTTTTAATATTTTAATTTGCGATTATGAGTGTATTTAATCCTTGTATAAATATTAATTAAACATTCTTTTTGATTTTAAACAGTAATGTATTTTATTTTATTTTATTTGTAGAATATAGAATATGTATATAAGTCATACATACACATGTATAAATATATGTTAAAATACTTTACAGTTAGTAGTTATCTACAAATTAGATTTCATTTGTTTGAATTATATTTGTATTAATATAAACAATCTCTTGGAGAGCATTTATTAAAAAGAAAATATTGTTTGATTGTTGGCTTTCGCTTTTTTTTATTGCTGACTTTTAAAATATTCAATTGTCTGATTCAGAAAAAGAAAACATAAATGAAATTTATTGCAATCAATTCACTTTAATTGAAGGTGTAAAAACTGTTACCTGTCATGAATAAAAATAATAATAAATAATCATAAAAATACAGTTTTTTGGAGCAAAACAAAAAAAAAAAAAAACGTTTTAAAGCTCTTTTATTGNNAAAAAAAAAAAAAAAAAAAAAAGTTTTAAAGCTCTTTTATTGTCTGCCACTTTAGATTGAAGAGAAAATAAACTGAAGTCAAAAACTTTCCCTTTACCACACACTTTTTATTATTTTTTTATCATGAAAAACATATTGTTTTCAATGAAAGTAAATATTAGAGAAAATGTTAAAAGAAAAAATAGTAATAAAGGATGGTAAAATTTGAAATTCTACACACTTGATTTATGATTTATTTTTGTTATAGTGTACTAACAGTAAAGAACAAAATTTGTTTAAAATATTAATTATTATCATTATTTCTGAAAAATAATTGAAAGTACTTTTTAGCCAAAATATACTCTATTTGAGATTTTCTATCGCTGCACCATGGGAGGAAGATCCCTGAAACGATGTTTACAAATGAGCTGAATACAGAAAAAATAATTTAAAAAAATTTAAATATTGATCTTCTGTCAGTGATTAAAAAGTTACATTTCGGCAAAAAACAGTTTTATTTATTTTGTCGAAATGACAAAATGAAATATTTTAAAAAATTTTCGCATGGAATTTTGTTAGTTTTTTCGGGAATTTTTATGAACAAATATTTTTAAAATTATAATTATTTTAAATATTTTAAAGTTGATAAAGTACGTAAAATGTTACTTAAAACTTTGTATTTCTTTTCATAAATGTAATGAAAAAATAAAATATTTCTAAATTTTATTTCTAAATAATGATATTTTAAATACAATATTTGAACTCCACTATCCTTATTTAATACGGATTTGTTTGTTTAAGCATGATTTGTTCTTTCTAGTATTAGGGTAGGGGAAATGCTTCTCTAACATCCAACTCTATCGCATTCAAACAGTTTCTTAGAAATTTCCTTTTTTTTTTTGCGGAAAAAATCACACAATTATTTTAAGTTGTGTATGTATGTATGTATGTATGTATGTATGTATGTATGTATGTATGTATGTATGTATGTATGTATGTATGTATGTATGTAAGAATAACTAAAAACTTGGCTGTTATTTAATGGACTTGACGAATTTACCCACACTTACACAAACACACAATCGGCTTTCATTAAATTTAAGTAAATGTTAAATATGTTTCACAATGCTAAAACAAAATAGAAAACAACAAAAACTCTATAAAAAAATACTTATACACTTACATATAAAGACAGAAAGATGTACAACCTCTATGGTTAACAGAGAGGTGGCAAATATATGTTTTAAAAGGGAGATTATTTCCTTTTTATATAATCAATAACAAAGAAGAAAATTTTGCGAGATTTCTATAAATAAAATGTTAACGAAGGTTTTATATAAAAATAAGGAGTTCTATAAAAAAAAAACATCGAACATTTTTAGTAAAATCAATTTAAAACAATTTTCATAAAAAAAATAAAAAATGTCTATAAAAATAATATTAACTTTTTCCAGAAAAAATAAATCTATTGAAAATTTTTATAAGAATACAAATGTTATCGAAAATTTTCTACAAAAAAATGTAAAATTTATCGAAATTAAAAAAATAAAATAAAATTTATCAAACGTTTTGGAGAAAAAAATAAGAATAGAAAATGTATCGAAAATTTTCTATATAAGATGAACATTTTTCTATATGAAAAAAAGATAGAAAAAAAGAGTATTTGTCGAACATTTTTCTAAATGGAAAAAACATATCTAAAATGTTTCTATATAAAAAGAGAATTTATCGAAAGTTTTCTTTAAAAATAGAATTTATTGGAAATTTTTCTATATGAAAAGATAATTTATCTAGTATTTTTCTATATAAAAAGAGAATTTATCGACCATTTGTTTTCTATGAAAATAGAATTTATCGGAAATTTGTCTATATGAAATAAGATTTTAAAAGTTATGAACGCTCCTGATATCTTCTACGACTAAAAAAATCTTTACTTAAACATACTTAAATAAAAGTTATAAATAAAGATTTTTTCCACGTCTTACTTTATTTTCTACATATACAAACAATAGAAGAAACAAACTCATTGGCAACGGCGAAATAAAACAAACTCACACTCTTACAAACGGAAAAAATATAGAAAAAAAGGAAAAAATGCATAAAATCCATAAAACTTCTTCATTACACTTTAAGAGAACAAAATAAAAACAAAAACCAAGGAAGAAAAAAGAAAAAAGAAAAAAAACAGTTCACATTAAAACAAACCCTTCTTGTAAACACTCACCACCCACCAACACCATTCTTTTGTATGATTCTTTTAGCTTTTGTTATTATTTTTTGCTATTGCTCCCTTATAATCAAAAGAACTTTTGCTAGCAAGTCTTTTGTTTAAGCCTTATATTTACACAAACACACAGACATACATACTCACTTAACAGTTAAAGAAGACAAGAAAAAGGAAAAAAACCTTCCATAACGGGTATACGCTATATCCTTTTATTTGTATTTGTATATGTATATGTATGTAAGTATGTTTTTATTGTAGTCCTCATTATTATTGTTCTTGTTGATGTTATTGTTGCTGTTGCTGCTGCTGCCAATATTGGGTGTCTTTAGCTGGCACTATTACAACACATTTAAAGAAATGATTCTTCAAACCACCTTCACCCTAACTTTAACCATCAAGAAAACAAAAAGAATAAAACTCCCTTTAATATAAATGACTGAATGAAAGATTGAATGTAGGAAAAACTGAATGAATGAAGTAAAAGTACCATGTTATGGAAAAAAGTTTTTCTTCATACTATGGTGGTAGCGTAAATGTGTCTTCTTACAATATTGTTCGCCTGAAAGAAACATTTTCCACGTTGACAGCATACAAAGTATCCTTAAACCGTAACAATAAAATGAGGCAACAACATACACACTAACACACACTACCACAGAGTTTTATAACAAAATAAGAAAAAAAAAGAAACAAAAAAAAATATATATAAATGAAGGAACAGCAACAACAGTTTTCCAAAATAAGAAAAAAGCGCAAAATATATTTATACTGATATAAAAATATAACAAAAGAAAGAAAAAAAATCGACTTGTAAAAATATAAAAATCGCATGCCAAACGTAAAGGCATATAAAATGATATAAAAAAAAATAAATTAAGACCAACAAATATACTACTTTCTTCTACTGTTTATTTTTTTCTTTTGCTCCCATAAGATGATAAGATGAAAAAAAAAATATACATATATATATACAAGACCAACAACAGAAAAAAATTATATACCCATACATATATACAATATTCAACATCACCAAAATATAAAAATACACAAAAGAGAAAAAACGCAATAGTAAAAGTTGAAGGATAATTTAAGATGAAAATACATGTCATTTTTAAAATGGTTTACAACGAATGTAGAATACCTTCCTCTAACTAACAAACTATATTGGAGATATAATAAGTCCTGTCCAGGGTATTCACTCGAATATTGTTTGTTCGATTAATCGAAAATCAAAAGAAAATAAGGGTTCTGTTAAATTAAAATTAGGAATTTCGAGTAACAAATTATTCGAGCAAATTTTAGCATAAAAACAATATATCAATATTTTTATTTATTGTTTTCAGAAAAATGAACCGAATATATGCCTAAATTGCAATACTTAGTCGAAGGTCGTTTTTAAATTACAAAAATTAAATGAAAATATAAATGTAACATTTAAAAAATGATTAAGTAAAATTTGAAATAATTTTATTACAAATGTAATACATAATAAGAAATAAATTTAAGGACTTTAAACTTGATTTGGAAAAATATATTATTGGTTCTAGGAATGAAAATATATAATTTATATACTAATAAATACTCAGTCTACTGTAGAGGATATGATGGTTTTTTGTTTATGACTGAAATTTGTGATATAAAAGTAATTTTGAATTTTAAAGGAATTAAGTTAAGGATGAAAACTTGATCTTTATGCTAATAATCAGCCCAAGTTCACAACTACTTTTCTTGCCGCAATTGTAAGTTTATAGGAGACTCCTCTCTCTCCTCTCTCTATTCACTCTATTATTTTTTCACAGTGTAAAAATTACTCTTAATATAAAAATTTATTCAAATATAGAAAAAACACGGAAATATCAAAAAAAAGGAGACATATATTCATAAATATTTACATAAATTTTAATAATATAATAAAATAATATATTTTTAAACTATATCTTTGTTTCCTTTATTGATAGACATAGAAAAACCAAATAAAATTTTAAGGTATACATTAGTCGAATAAGTCGAGTAACGTAAAAGGTTTACTCTATTATTCGAGTAATTTAAAAACTACATTTTCAAAATATTTGATTATTGATTAATTTTTTAAAAAATTTCAATACAGAGTGGCATACTTTTGAACTCAAAAACGATATGAAGTCCAAATTTTCTTTATTCAATAGAATAAAGTTAACGATTTATTTCTAAAAATGTTCGATTCTGCCCTGTGTACGATAGAGGAAAGAAAAAATTTGATATGATTAAAAAAATAAATTTCAAACCAACCAAATGTAATACTGTTTAGAAAATTTTTACAACATCCAATATTTTAAGTTGAAATCCATTAAAGTTAAAAATTTGTATATTCCAGGATAATTTTAAAAAATAACAAATACAATATTTTGACAAAGTATTATTTACAAAGTCTTGAAAAAAAAAAATATACTTTAATACCTAAAGATGATCGTAGGACCTGATCGTAATTCATAATTTACTTAATACAATTTTTAATATCGTATGTAAAATTGTTCTTCTTTTTTTATTTGTCTTCTAAAAGTATTTTTTTTTAACCGATAAGTAAAAAAAGCAACGGAAAGTTGTTACTTTATCATTTTTTTTTATAAACATATACATATATAGATTTCTCACAAAGAATTTGAAGAAACTCGAATGGAGCTTACCGACTTGTAGTGACTAAAATATAAATATAAAAAGAAAATTTCAAATATAAAAATCACATACACAAACACAAGCGCATTCAAGTATAATGAAGAAAATGTATCAGAGTAAAAGCAAAGAAGACAATTCTAATGTGGTTCTTAGTAAAGCAGACAGGATATACGAGTATAAAAATGTTAAGAGTAAAAAATGTATGTAAGTGTATTTGTATATTCTTACGAGCAACTGTGTTTGTGTATATGTATGGTGATATAATAAATCTTCAAACGTATTGTGAATAAAAATGAAATTTTATAAAAATCTACACATTTATATATATATGTATATGTGTATAAATGTAGATGTGTATGTAAATATAAAATACATACCTTTGTGTACTACCTCTATATTTAGTTGTATTTCTTTTAGAATTGTTATATATATGTATGTATGCATGTGTGTGTATTTTTATATATATATATATATATTTTTTTTTTTTCTATTTTATACAAATGACATTCTATAATACTTGATTTTTTTTTCTTAAGCTTTATTTTTTATTTTTTGTTTAAGAAATATATATTTTTAAATAACCTTCTTTTAAACTGATGTAAATGTGTTATGTTATATATGTATTAGTTTGTTTGTAAGAGTATGAGCGTGTTCACATCTTAAATTGTTTGAAGACCATTTCGGGTGGTGTTGATTTTTTATATATGTTTGTACATTTATTTGGGTTCGTTTACATTTTTTACTTTTTCTTATGTTTTAGTCTTGAATTTTTTATGTGAATTTTTTTTTTTTATATTTTACTCGTGTAACAAACCAAAGTGATTTTGTGTTTGGGATCTTGAATTATTTTTTTCTTGACTTTTTTTGTAGTTGCTTTAGTACTATTATTATTATTCCTTTTTTAACAATTTTTTCTTTAAGGTTTTTCTTAAAATAATTGGAAAAGAGTTGAATAAAGATTTTTTGCGTACAAATTTTTTATCATTTTGCGGTAAAAAAAAAAAAAAAAACATATTGCAAACAAAAAGGAAAACTAAAATTTGGGTTTCAAAAAGAAAATAATATTAACAGGGTCTTAGCAATAAGTTAGAAATACCAACTATATATAAGTATAAGTTTTTATAGAAAATTTTAAATAAATTTCTTTTTTGAGGAAAATATTTTATAAATCATATTTTAATAGAAAATTTTCGAAAAATTTTCTTTTAATAAAGAAAACTTTCATTAATTTTTATTTTATATCAAAAATTTAGGATAAATTTTCATTTCATTCGAAAACTTACCATTTTATAAACAAATTTCTATAAACATCATTTCTGTACAAAAATTTACATAAATTTCCTTTTACATGAAATTTTCGATAAATTTTCTTTTCATTCGAAATTTTTTTATTCTAAAGTTTTCATATCGTTTTTCTTGTTTGAAATTTTCGATAAATTTCCTTTTATTCAGAATTCGATTTTCGACAAATTTATTTTTTATTGACAATTTTCAATAAGTTTCATTTTACTAGATAAACATTTTTTTTCGATTTTCGATAAATTTATTTTTTATGGAGAATTAAAACAAAAAAAAAAAAAAAAATTTTTTGTCGTTAAAATTTTTGATAAATTTGTCTTCATTTTTTCATTAACTAACATAACTCAAATAAAATAAACTTTTTCATGACATCGTGGAAATATTTACTACTAATAATAGTGGTAAAATTTAACATTCATATAAATAACATAATTATAATGGGTCACAAGTCATTTTTTCTTCGATTACATGTTCAAATATATTTGTATAATTTAGTATGTATGTATGCATGCATGTATGTATATAAAAACCTAATTAATTAACCTCCATCTCCCCCAACCAACATTGTGGCCTAATAAATATTTTCCGAATATTATTACCAGCTTGTTATTCTTATTATAAACATAATTATTATTACAATTCATATAAGAATATACTTTTTCCACCATAATAAAAAAATAATGTTGGAAAAAGTTATTTTTTCCTTTTCATCGAGCGAATTTCGAAACGTATTAATAAAACCACAAAAAAAAAAAAAAAAAAAAAAAAAAAAAAAAAGAAAAGAGAAAAATAATAAATACAAAAATAAATTAATGTTCTAGTTAATAAATTCCTTAAAATATTATTTCATACTTAGAACTTATTTTTGTTGATACAAATATACATACAACCATAAATATGTATATTTTTTTTTTTTAAAGCAAGCGTGTTGTACATAAAACTTTTGTGTCCCCCAGGGTATTTTAAATAATAAAAGTAAACATATTTAATAACAAATGACATAAAACCCCATCACAATTGTACTGAGAGTGTATGTATGTATATGAGATTGTGTTGTGTATTTTTTTTCTACACTAACAAAAATATTATGGTTGAGGAAATTTTACAATTTTTATAAAAATTTAAGTTATACTGAAATTATTAAAAACACATTATTAATATTATTTTATTTATTTTGAGTTTCACCACTTATCTGTGAGCAACTTTCCCTAGTCCATTTGAATTAAGTTTATACAGATTAATATATGGTTTGAAGTTAAAAGAAAAAACTGTAAAATGAGTTTTACCATATTTTTTTCCTCGAGTGTAATGAAATTCATAAAAGTACAAAAATTATTTTCAATTTTTATTACACGACAAAAAACATAAACACCACCCAATTTTTGTGTTTCAATTTTTATGTTTTTTCTTTCATTTTTGTTGTTGTTGTTGGCTTTGTATACAAATAAACAAACCAACAACTCCCATTAAAATAAAACTGTAAATCTAAAACCAATATAAATGCCCCCAAGTTTGTAACAATATATTACTTACTTACTAACAACAACATCATCAGGAATAATAACAACAGCAGCAACACCAACAACAACAATTACTAGTGAATCATATAAATATACAGACAGTGTCAGTCCGTCCGTTCATCCATCCCTTCTCTTGTCAGTTTGTCAGTCAGTATATGGAAAAAAAAAGAAGAAGGAAATATAAAACGGAAAATTGTATTTCAGCCAGAATAAGAACAAGTAAATATGTGTCTATTTATTACTAAATACGTATAAATGAGTACTTAAATAGGTATGAGTGGCAAAGTCTATATGTAAATGTATTTGTGTGGGTGTATGAGTGTTAGGAAATTCATACTGTTTAATAGAATAATTGTATACAACAATCTATTTTCCTAACCTTCGAAATAAAAACTAATCAAGTCCAGTTAAGCAAACAATTATGTTATTGGTGTGAGTAGAGGGAAATATGTATATGTATATTAAAGGCCTTCTTTAAACAAAATGTACTATCCAAAGCCTTTAAGTTACTTTATCATGTCCCAACTTTCTATTCTACAAATATTTTAAAAATGTTCCTTTTAAATAATTTATAATTACTTTGAAACACGATTGAAAGAATTTGTCCTTCTTAAGGCCTTTCTGAAAGTCTCTGCATAGCTTCTTACCCCTCTGTGTCCTTCTCTCTCTTTTCAAAAACAAATACACTTTATTGAAATAGGTATTTATATACATTGCAACACACAAATTGTTTTACAGACAAACATACTATTTAACTTTAGTATTATGTTACCACTGATACTCTAATACTCTCTTATTGGTATCTCTTATTCACTCATTCTCTCCCGGCTTAAATCTGTACACATAATTATATTTATATGTATGTTGTCCTTTTTAGACTTGGCTATTTAGTAAGTACATGACAGTCATGGTCTTAACTTTAAATACAGGCAGGCACTCATATTTTTATGCAACATTTACAGCACACTCGAACACTTATAGTGGCCTTTTATTGTAAAACCTCTGTCACAGGTAGAATTATAACTTTGCAGAAAAATATTTTTAACAGAGATTTGAAAGAGTTAAAAAACTGGAACTTTTTGGGAAAGTAAGAATAATAGAAAAGTTTTTATTAAATAGATGGTGTCAATGAAGACAAAAACAGACATAATCTTTATTTCTATTAGAGCTTTTCAAGCTGAAAATTTAAATTAAAAAATAAAATTATAAAAAATTTTAAGGATAAGGATTTAAAAGGATAAATTAACTGCGAATTCTTTACAAAAATACAATTTATGGAGAATAATCTATGAGAAGAAAATTTATCAAAAACGAAGAAAAATTATGCAGATATTTTTTTTTTTTACAAATAAAATTTGTCCATCTTCTAATAAAGAAAAATTATTGAGAACTTTCTATAAATAGGAAAACTTTAGATTAAAAAAAATGGAAAGTCATCGAAAATTTACTTGAAAAAAATTCTATAGAAATTAGAAATTCTCGAAAATTTTGTTTAAAAAGGAAAAGTTATCGAAAATTTTCAATAAAAAAGGAAAAAGCTATAGAAAATGTTTAATAATAAAAAAGAAAATCTATCGAAAAGGTTTCATATAAAAATAAATTCATCGTAAATATAGACTTTATATACAAAATTCGAGTTCAATGAACATTTTTTAATGTTCTTTTTCTCTTTCATAAATAAATTACTTACATCCTTTATTTCGAATTACAAAATTCAGTAAAAATTTCATTGCTACTTTGTACTGATCATGTTCATGTCACTCAGACCTCAATTCATTAAATAACTCCTTTAAACTTACGTAACCCTCTCCCTATCATACAAGTCAAAAATAACAAAATATTCTTTCATCAGCTGTACATAGACGACAGATACAGAACAGTGTTGGAACAGAAAGAATCAACAACAAACAGAGAAATCAACTAAAAAACCAAAATAACTTCACATCCATTTTCTGCTCACATCTGACAACCAAGAGCGTATGATATGATGATATACAAGCGAATACGAGAGTATAAAAACAAATCTAATGATAATGATGTTGATGTTTTATGTTGACTTAAATACCAAACGACATTGTATACACAACATGCGGCAAACGTCAAATGTAAACGTCACACACGAACGTAATACGCTGCTTTGCTAACAGGCTCTCAGATTTCACTAGCAACAAACAAAACGACAAAATATCTTGTATTAATTCTCATACATTTAGCATTGTTGCTGGTGATGTTGTTGGTGGTACTCATTCAATATTTTTTTCTCAGCTTTTTTCATATTTTTTTGCACATTTTTACTTTGTTTTATTGTTGGTGGGTTTTTATAGTGTCCGTTGTGTTCAGTTTGGGTAGCAGTCAGCAGTAGTTGTAGCTGCTAAGTTTTGGTATTTACGGAGTAGTAGATAAACTTATACCCCAATAAAGATACAGTTTGTACTCGTACCATAGGCAGAGGCCGTTAAGAATTTATGTACTCTGGCAGATTGCTAGGTTGAGTTTTTTGTTGCCTTCTCTTTTTTTATTCTTCTTATTTAGTTCTTTGTTATTTTTTTTAATGGAGAAAGATGTTAAAGTATTAAGTTTATGATTTTGTTGGTAACAAAGTTTGGGAGTTAAAAAAAATATTTGAAGTTTTTTTTATTTAAAGAAAAACATAAGTATCAGAATTATTTCTTTTTGTATTAGAACAAGAAAATATTATGTATGAACAAAAGATCTGCAAGTTATTTTTTATAGATTAACTAATTAAAATTGCTGTAGTGCCATTTTAATTAAAAATTAATTAATTAAAATTGCAGTAGTGCACCTTTAAATTTACCATTATGTCTTAAAATGAATTAATGTCAACAGGGAGTCCACTTCCGACTCATACAAATACACCTTCACATTCTCCTTAAACTTTTTTTTAATCTTAATACTACTACAATCACGGTTACAACTAAAATGTTGTAACTCACTAGCCAATGCTTTTAAATGCCGTTTTGCATTTTGGCTAAATATATTCCTGTTTTATACATGTGTATGTGTATGTGTATATTTTAACTCTATTTTCTCACCGCAATTACCGAGAGGACCTGAGAGATTTGTACTACAAAAATAACAACATCAACAACATGAACCACGAAACACAAATTTTAGTAGACCTGTGTAAACATCTAACAGATTTCGCTGTTCGTTTCTTTAACCAACATCCCTTGCACCTTTTTTCTTCTCTTCAAAATTGCTACATCCGTTCCACATTGATTGAAGTAGAATTTCAACTTTTCATCGCGTCTGAGATTCTGTGATTTTTATTACAAATTTACAGGCTGGTCACTAGGAATTTTGCCATTTGTTAGTTGGTAACAAAATTTGAAGAAGTATTGTTTCTATTAAAATCATTTGTTTTTAGATTTTATGGTTATACTGTCCAAAAGACATACCTACCAAATGTTTAGTTTGGGATGCAAATTGTTTTGTATGAAAAGAAAAACCATTAATAGCGAATATAATCAATATGAAAAATATTTTTGTTTTTGGGATTTTAAGATATTTTTGGTGGGCAAAAAAAAAAAAAAAAATAATAAAAAAATGGGTGAAAGTAGATGATTGAATTTTCATTTTAGGGATAAGAAATTAAATAATTAAAATTGCGTGTTAATAATTTTATGGTATTTTCAATACCAGGATATATTAACAAGTTTTGAGTGTATTCGACTTGAAAAAAGTTTACTTTCAATAAATAATTGATTAATTAAAAACCAATTTCTCAAACAATTTGTAAAAATTTTCAGCTAAAAGTTCTTTTTGCTATTCGTCGATACTAAATATAGTAAGACAGTTAAATATACCTCATAGATTATAGAATTGATAGAAAAAATGTCCTATAGAAATTGGAAAATCAGCGCGAATGTTATATTTGGCTCGGACAACCGTTATACAGGCCATAACGTTTTTGGGCGGACCGCGACTTTATTCAAAATTTCTTTAACATTACACCTTATATGGGAGGTGGGTAATAAAGTTGACGGACCACGTACATTTTAATGGTTTAAAAATTAATATTGACTTTCGAACTATCCGTGCAAAATTTCGTTATAGTTCATGCTTTTGTTTAAGAGATATCAACAGAAAACTATGAAATGAAATTACAACGAACACCCCGTATTTCTGGTATTTTGTCATTGAACTATTTGTACAAAATCTCATTGACGCCCACGACTTTGCTCAATCAAACCTTATATAAATATTTGAGCCAAATTTCGTTCCTCTACGATGACCCGTTTGTACACTATCCGACTCTGAATCGATCTAGGACCCAGATAATATATACTTTCTGGGGGTTTAAACTATTATTTCGACATGTTCAACATGGTATGACAAAATCAATATACTCTACATTTTTTTGATGGTGGGTATAAAAATTCAACCAAATTTAGATTAGAAGTTTGTTACAAAACATAGCAATCGATAGCAAAATTGCCTATAAAAATTGTTTAGTAATAAAAAACTATTTTGTATCAATTGATAGAAAAATAATAAGAACAATTTTCTCTTATTCGTTAGTAAAATTTCCCATGAAAATTTCATAGCAATTTTCTTTTAAGAATGTGCAGCAATCGAGACAAATGTTTAGAAAAATATCGATAGTAACATTGTTATTGAAATTTTGTAGCAGTCGGTAGGTAGATTTGTTATTGATTTGTTAAAAAATAGCTGTTATCGAAATAGCAATTATTTGCTATTCATCGATAGCTAAAATCATTTTGTATAAAAAATTTTCCTATTTCTATTTACGTTTAGAAAATAGCAAAACTGTTTCCTATCGATTTGTTAAGGAACTGACAAAAAAACTTGGTAATCAAAATTTCCTATCAAAATTTGTTACCAGTCAATAGCTAATTTCTCCAAAAATGTTAAGCAATAGACAGCAGAATTACTTTACTAGTACGAATCTCAAAATATGTATCTCATAATTGCTATTAATAGCAAAATTTTTAATTGAAATATTTATATTCTGATATTTTTTCAAAAATATCTGAAAAGTCTTTAATTTACCACATTCTCCTTCTCTTTTTTTATTACAGAAATCTTACATAATTACAACAAGACATCTGCTCTTTTAACATCAAAAAACCAAGGTAGGATATAAAATTATTTAAGGGGAAAAACATCATCACACACACCATCATCGACATTATTTAAACCTATTCCCTTAAAAAGAAATATAATAATAATTATCATCAAGACACACGACACAGCAAAAAATCATTAAAAAACACATACAAACTCACATACTTACACACACTCACACAATTTAAAATCACAACGTGCTAATATTGTATTAAATAATAAATATAACTTCCTCCAAAATCTATTTAAAACGACAATTTCATTAAATTATTTTCTTGTTTTCGCGGTTCTAGTAGTTGGCGGAGAAGAGGGAAGAGGGGTTGTGAAACAGTGAAAAATTTACTTTTAACGTTTTGTATTACTGCTGATGTTATGGAAGCTAAAAAACAAACAAAAAATCTTTATAGAATTTCATGTTAAAGTAACTTAATTATATGTTTTCTCACACTATGAAACAAATATAAATACGCAAATATACACATACATTTACAAAATGTATATAACATATTTGCAATTATCAACTACGAATATTAAGGTAGATCTATTATATTTAATATAAAGTTTGTTGAACTTGTTTAAAATAAATTCTTATATCCATTATTTAGAAGTAGTTTTTTTTTAATTTTTTCATTTTTAATTCATTATTTTGGGTGATTTTAATTCGTCTTGCATGATATTCATGAAGGCAAATCATTAATAATATAATATGAAATCTGTAAAATTTACCAACACAATTTAAAATAATGTTTAACGCACACAAACTTTTATATTTAAACTCCATTCATAATATTAAAAAGTTGTATTGGTGTGAGAGAAAGGAAGAGCGTGATGTGTCACTGATGAGTTTATGTTTGTGTTTATGTATGTTTGTAAAACACGCACATACTTAAAAGTTTTAGATCATAGACTATAAAGTAACATAATGCCAACAAATAGGAAGGAAATGTAAAAAGACATATTTGCTTGTTGTTTGTTAGAAAGTTTTTAAAGGAGTTAGTTCTAAAATACAATAAAATAGCGAAACTTTAATTCTGTGACACAGGGTTTGATTAAATATGAAGGTTTCACCATATATTAAGTTATAACTCGAAAACAACTTGTCTGATTTTATTAAAAAAAAAAAAATAATAATAATTAATAATAAAAAATTCCAATTAAATTCTATGCAAAATTTCCAGCTTTTTACAGAAAATCATTAAGACTCGAAAACGTTAAAAATCAAAAATATTGTTATTTATTTATAAAGATAAATTTGCTGCCAGATATATTTATTTAAATCAATGCGTAAATGTTGATTTTATTGACAAATTATAGAAAATAGTCATTTGCAAATAATGTAGAATTATTAAAAAAATTATTTTGTGATTAAAGAAAAAAATTGTTAACATACTTATCCTTTAATGTTTTCTTTAAAGGATACCAACATTCCTTTAAAATTCTGTCTTTTTTATAAAAATTGATATGAATAGAACAACGTTTAAAATTATATTTTTCTACAACTTGTGTTTGCCATACAACCAACTACAAAATGACTATAAAAATAACCTTTTATATATGTAAGTATGTTTATCGTGCAATATATATAGTAAAAGGTTTTCTTAAATCTATTGTTAAAATACAAACTACAAAAAAACTTATACACAGTTAAGCATTCATACACAGACATTACATACATACATAAATTTAGATTCACAAACACACACAAATATTGTCAGCTATTAAATAAAGTTGGCAATGCTTAATGTCTTCTAAGAAAAATAAAAACAACAACAAGATTTACAAAGAAAATAATACAAAAAAAAACATAAAACAAAGAAGAAAAACAAATAAATATAAAGCAACACCAACACAACATCATAAAAGCTTAAAAAGAATAAAAAGGACTAAAGCAACAACAACACCTACAACAGAAACCATGATGATAGAAACATATTAAAAGAAAACATATAGATTCACATATAAAGACAAACAAATATAGTATCTAGATACTCTTACAACATCACAACAAACGATTTGCTAATAATGAAGCCAAAAAGCACAAAAGTGTAGAAAAACAAAGTAACAAAAGAAATGAAATAACAACAAAACGACAATATCGTCATCAAATACATATAGAGATCTACATATATACTACTTACATTTATATATGTATGTGTGAATGTATGTATGCATGTACATATAGACATTTTCCTTTGCTACAAATCTATACATACAAACAAAACTTGAAAAAGTAATAACAACAACATTAAATATATAGACATAGACTTTTCCTAATATATCCTTAACTTGTTCTTTAGCAGAAAATACACATACTTTTAAACATAAAAATTTCAACATATTGATATCACTCATACGTACATATGTTTGTACTTATATTCTTATTAGAATATTTCTGGCAATAACCCAACAAAATAAAGAACTTACAAAGAAATAATACTCATTAAACCAATTTTTTTATATAAAAATACTATTATATAAAAATACTATTTAAACTGTTGACTTTTTTTGTTTTAGCTTTATGTATTTTATTGTGCTATTTATTTATTGAGCTATATTTTGCTGGGATATTTCTCGAACACAAACATACTTACGATTTAACTTTTTGTCAGATTTACCAAAAAAAATGTATTTCCAGCTACACAATTTATGTTTTAACTAAAAAGAGTTAAATGTAATTTTTCACCAAAATTTTACTAATAATTGTAGATCTACATTAATGAAAAAATAATATTAGAAAATATGAATTTTTTTCTAAAGCTTCTAATTCACATGAATTAATATGATTTTCTATCCAGTTAATAAATTTATAAGATTCTTGTTGCAATATTAATTAAATTTTAAGTCCGCCAAGTAAAATAAGAAATTCTACAAAATAAGCATACAAATGAGTGATTTTTTTTTTCTTGTTTTATCTGAATGTGTCTTTAGCTAAGTAAATTTTTCTCGCAAAGTTATAAGCACTAAAATTTTAAAAATGACCACTTTGGAGGTTTATATACCCCCTCTTAGATATTTCCAACCGTTCACAAGTTACAAAATTATTTAAAAAAAGAACCCATTTTGGAAATACTAGATTAGATTTTAAATTATGTTTCATAACAAATCAGATTATAAGTGTTAGTTTTAATTACTTTTATATTGAATCTGAATTAGCTGAATTTAAATAGGTCAGTGAATAAAATAAGAATTTAGCTGAATTTTTATTTTGCAGTCAGGGGATATTAAAAGATAGTTATATCATTATACACATGCAATAAAGCAAAAATTTTGTCGATACCAAATTAAATGGTTAAAGTTTTTTTGTTTTTATGAACAATAAAAAATCCTGACTTAAATACTTAATTTAAGATATGGCAAGAGTTATTTTCTTGATTAGTATTGCACTGAAGCATAGAATTGATAAATTTTTGAATGATAATTTTTTATCCTTTTGGAGACTCAGTGGCTATTTTTTTTTTTTAACTAAATATAGTTATGATTTTTCCACAAAATAACTTTTTAATATATTGTAGATTATGAGGCAATTTATAAATAATTTTAGGGACATTAATTCCAAATTTTCGCTCAGACATATTGAAAGATGTTTTAAAACATTTACTTTTTTTATACCCTACAGTACAATTTAAAGAAAGTTGGAGTATTATATTTTTGATTGAAGATTTTAATAAAAAAATATATATAACATATAACTTTTGAGTTCTTTCAGCCAACCAGGTGGACGGAGACATCTGGGTAAGATTTTGCCCAAAGAACATGTAAAATTTTTGAATATAATTTGACACAATTTGATACAAATACTATTTTAATTCATTTAATTCATTTATTTATTTTTTTTCACAAGGACAAATACTATTAAATTTGGTCATGAAGAACTCATTTTTTCACATACACTGGTGCATATTCCTATAAACGCACTTAATTTTTTTCTGTATTTTTGTTATATCTTTGTTGTTCTCATCAAAAAGCAAAATTTAACTATTTTAATGAGAGACAACT
>MINK01006572.1:4356-19372 GCA_001735545.1 Phormia regina
CGCAGTAGTTGATCAAAACGGTAACACCTTATCAACGAAAATCCTAGTAGAACACTGTTGAATTTTTACTGCGGAAGCAGAGGTTATTTTACAAGCTATCTTTATAGCCATTAAAGCTCAGAAAAACTCTATTATCTTCAGCCTAACCGTATTAATAATATGTGGGAAACGACAACTGGAGATCTGTTAACAATATACGTGACCTATTAATTAGTTACACAAATAAAATAAAAAAAGGTAGGCTTATTCTTGCTCCGGTTTTTTTTTCAAAACATTATATGGGCAATAGCTTTTATGGTAATGATATGTTTAACAAACTGAACTTACAAGGCTTGAAACTAATATGTTCCAAAATTATAGCACAATAGGTTTCTTTTTCTAACCATGAATGTTGTTCAAAGTTCAAGAATATAGAAAAACTGATAAAAACTATTTCAGTTTTTACCATCCTTCTACATTTTTTGTTCACGCGTTTATACCTTGTGATCTTACTCTAAAAACCAGGCTTTGTAAATAAATTCTGCACCATCATTGTTGTTGTGCAGACTTTCAGCAGTAAAATACAGGGTAGTAAATTTATGATGACAAAATTTTTGGATTTTTTAAAATTTTCAATTTTTTGGACGGGGTCTCTGCGCCCCTTAACCGAATACAAAATTGGGATAACGATTTATTCCTGTTGTAATTATGCATATTTTGCGTTATATTTCATTTATGTGCCCTAAATAGCCAGCGTAGTACACACTCCCAAAGTTTGGAAAACAAGATCAACAACCAGGGTAAAACACCTTTTATCAACTTGCCCTAATTTAACAAATTCTGAAATTAAATTTCTTAATAACAATGGTCTCAATTTACTCAATGAACCGTCTATCAATAATATATATGCGATTTTTAACTATATTTCCAATTTAAATATAAAAATTGAATTCAATATTTTATATTAGCTGATAGCCATAGTAGCTAATGCTAGAATTATCTAACATATTAATCTTATATAATACTAATATCACGTAAATAAATAAATAAAATATTCTTTTAATTAACTTTAGTAATGTATTAAATTGCTGACTTACCTCAATATCTATTTCAGGTGCTAGGCTTTGTTCAAATAAATTATGTTCATGTTCTATTAATCGTTCCGTATCTTTTTGTATGTTACGCAGGTGTTCATGTACGTAGAACGCTATGTCTTCAGTCTGTGTGGATTTTGCAATACAATATTGTTGAAGTGTGGAGTTTGGTAAGTGCAGATTAACTATTATATCGGAACTTAAAGTAGAGCTAGAATTGTTATCCTCGGTATTATCCATAAAAGGTGTATTATGATGAATTTGTAAATAACATAGTTTTTTGCTAATTTCAATATCATCGTAATCTATATCTTTGTTGCTAGTCCAACAAGATTTTCGTTTTAATTCCAGCACTATATTATCAGTCTCTTCATTTAACAGCATACTTAAAGCAGTCTTTTGCTGCTGTTGTGGCAGTTCACCAACATCAATATTATTTATCTAAAAAATATTTTTTAATAAAATTTTTTCAATAATTTTAGAAATTGTGATGAAACATACATATTAATTTTATTAACAATTTAATAAGCACAAACAATTAAATTAGTCGTCAATACATATTCCCAAACAAATGTTCATTTCTTTTAATTTTCCCTTTATAGAATTAATTTATATTTTCAAATTTTACAATCAAACACGAACATACTTTAAGAGTTCTTATTTTACACCCAACAAAGCATTACATGCTTACTTAAAGACTTTTCTACTTATACTAATGATATTGCTAACATGAATATAAACCAAAAACTAAAAAAATATTTTTTTTTTTTTAATAATTTTTCAAATAAACAAAAAATACTTTAAGAGTTCTCATTTTACATCCAACAAAGCGTTATATGCTTGCTTAACGTTTTTTTTTTTTACTTATACTGATGATATTGCTGACATTGCTAACATAAATAAATACTAAAAAAAATGTATACAATAAAATATCTACATGTTTTTTAAAATGATGAATCTGCATATAGCTAATGGGATATAATATAATTTTTAATTATTTAAATCAGGGATGGAAAACTTTTTTTATTAAATAAATATGCTTAAACTGATTGTTGCGCTAAGCCAAAATATATAATCATTTATATTGATGAAGTTTATATTGATGTGTTTCTATATTTAATGAAATCCAAATTGAATTTATAGTTCTTTTTTTAACTTTGCAGTTTCAATTGACATTACTTTGCATTACTATTCACTAGTAGTTTAGAAGGTAATTTCAATTGGGAAGATGATGCTACATTTTGCATTATCAGCATAACAAGTAAGCATTTTTACTAGTAGAAAAACTCTAGTAGATTTTAATCACAGACCGGATTTGGATTCTAAAAAAACAATATTTTTATTTGAATCAAAAAACAATATTTAATGTTCAAACAATAATAAATATCCATCATAATATTTTTATTTTCATCAATAGTTTATTTAATTTTTATTCTTTTTTTTTATATAATGTTTCATTGAATAAAAAATAATTTTGAAACAAAACAGAAGTATGAGTATAACTATCGTTAAAGATATTTATTATTTTTATCATGATGGATATTTATATTAAAAAATAAGAATCCCTCAGACCTTTTGTTTTTAACGAATGAATAAACATTTTGAACTTTAAAGATATTTATTTTGATTGAAAATAAAACGGTTTCGGGTGCTTGATTTTTATGAAAGAAAAATAAAACAATTGTTTTAGCTGAAAGAAAATATTAAAAAATATATATATTCTTAAAAGCTAAAAACATTTTTATTCCGGCAAAAAACTATCAAGTGCTTCTAAAAAAAGTGGAACAAAGTGTATATTTTGACTTTTTTAGTTGTTAATTATTACTTGCAAAATAGTGAAAATAAATAAAGTTTTAGCAGAAAAAGTTAAATAATTTATAAACAAATTTTACAAATTTTAAAGATATTTTATTAAAATGTTTTTAAAAAAAATGTATGTGTAATAGAAAAACATTCTAATGTTAAACGTATGACTTTTCAGCTCCTTTTCATACAATTTTTTGTGGATGCAACATCATCCGCTGCTTTGGTCTCGATAATTATACTCTACACACCGTATGTGTTTGTTCTGATATTTACAGCGCACTAAAATATTTTTGTGTACACCTATCGATTCAGAATCGCTCTAAAAGTCGATTTAACGATATCCGTCTGACAGAATGTCCATGTAAAAAGTACAAGTGTAATTTCAAAAATGATTTTATAAAATATGTCACATATAATTATTTTGTCATAACGATTCAATAATTAAACATAGACCTATCTTAATCTCACTTTTTTAATAAAATTCGTAAATAAGATTGATACAACTTCAGTCATTATTCCAAATGTAATCGAGATCGTCCCAAAATCAGTGTTGGAAGAACTTGAAAAATATACTTTAAAAATGGTCAGAAAATTAAGGGAATTTCTAGAGATAAATTTAATAATTTTATGTCAATTAGCCATCACTAAATTCATTAAATTGTTTTAATGAAATCACACAGATTAATGAGTTTCTGAAGACATGAAGAATTGCACCACATCTCAACAGAGTATTAAATAATTTAATAGGAATAACGAATTCTTATATAATGAAGCTTATTTTTTAAAGGTAAACTTAATATTTTTTGCCAAATTGTCACTTAATTCAATTCAATAGTACATTCAGTAATTTCAAAGATGTAACGAATTCGTAAATAATCAGGGAATTTCTAGAGACAAATTTAATAATTTATTGCTGATTAGTCACTAACTGCATTTTAATAGTGAATTCACTAATAGTTACAGCGAATTGGCATATATTAATGGAACTTTCTGAAGGCAAAAAGACACCAGTTGCACTACATTTCAATAGTGAATTCACTTAAAGAAATGTTATAGTTTATTTTTGTATACAACACGAGAGCAAATTTGTCAATTCATAATTTGTAAACTCTCAACAGCAATTCTATGCATTAGATGTAACCATAGAAGTGGCCGTTTCATTTATGATATTGTATTTTCTAATTAATACAAAAAACATTATATACTATTTACTTTAATAGTGAAATGTAATGCAGAATGTGGCCGTTTAACAACCAATTGAACTACCAAAAGTAACTAGTGAATCATCTAACTAATTATGTATCTAGTGATAAAGGGTAAATTGTCACCATTCGAACTGCTGAGATTAGATTGAAAATACATTGTCACCTTTGTGATACAAATATTTTTTGGAATACAATAAAAAACTAATAAAATTAATCTTTTAAAAAATATTTGCAAAATTACGCATTTCTAAAATCAAAATTTTCGCTTGGTTGGATTTACATGAAATTTTGTATAGGCGTAGCAATGAATTGAGCAGTGTTGAGTTTGAAAGCGGGACAAAACAGACCTCTAAGAGAGCTTTGAAATAAAAATTTTAATAGCTTGCCTGAATGGACCTTATTCCATTATAAATAATTTAGGCTCTGATGAGACCTACACAAAACATGCTTGTACGTGCTATGTACCTCTCATAGCATTTGAATTATTTGCATTGAATTTTTAGTATCTAAATTTTACATGTTCTTGGACCTGTTTTTTTTACGTTGAAAAATTGTCTACGTCTCTTTTTTTTTCAGTGTAATTACAATTAAAAAAATTTTATAAAATTTGAAAATTAACTTCGAAATGTATGTTAAAAAAAGTTAATATATACAAATTTGCCTGAAACAGAAATCGTAATTTAATTGATATGCAATATTTAACCCCAGGAAGAAGAGACCTACTTTTTTTAAATTTCTGACTAATAATAGAGATTTTAAATACTCTGAAATATAACAAGCAATGAGAGAACTGGAAAACTTAAAACAGTATTTATATTATACATATTTTAGGCACAAATTACCTTACAAGTTTATATTTTATTTAAGTAATGATTTTTTACAACAAGAAATAGATAGGTACTTAATGTCAATCTCATATATACGAGCCATAATATTTTTACACGCTTTGTTGGAATTCATTGTGTTTTTCTAGAGATATTATATAAAAACTTTATTTATTTAAATCAAAACTGTGTACTTTTAACAAAATATAGTTAAAAAACTAATAGTTTATATAAAAATTAATTTTTTGGTGAATGGTCCTTTTTATATTTTAAACTTTCAAAACAAAAAAAAAATGAACAAATGAATTCAAAACAAAAATGTTACTTTATATAGATAATATTTAAAGATGTGCTCAGAATTTTTATTCAGATGGTCTGTTGGTAGCACTTCTTAGAAGGACCGCTGCTGTTTTTATTGGAGAGGTGTTTTCAAAAGTACAAGGTCTTGTTCTTAATAACATCGCTAGTAAGAAATTCATGAAGATGGAATGAAGCGAGAAGCTCTTTCGGCATTATAAAACTTCACTTTACCCCTTGTTTTTACCAGTGGCTTATATATACATACATGTCAATCTATATGATTGAATATACCTAATTTCATTATTGTTCTTCTTTGTTCTTTTAATAACATTCTTCTACATATGCTCTTTTTGACAGAAAGAACCAACATCATTAACTATTTACATTTGCTATCAAAGGAATCTTTAAATTCCTTCACAAACGTATGAATGTGTAAAATTTGAGGGTACCCACCTTCAAAACGACAAAATTTACGCTGGCCATCATCATTGTTGGAGTAACAGGAACGTTAAGAACACAAATAATTATGCAAACCTTTGCTCTATAGAATATAATTATGTCCCAAAGGTAAATTGCAGTAATTCTTATACTTTTTTAATGTATGCAGCAAAATAGAAACACTTTCTGTATATTCTCCGTGAAATCATTGTCACAAACACAAATATAATTTTCAATATGAATTAAAGTCCATAATTTATATAATTTGTTCACAGCAGTATCATTTAACTTTACATTTATAAACAACTTATTAAACATATCAAATTATTTTTCCAATAATTTTATGTAGATTTTTTTTCTACATAAAAACAAAAAGTTCTGTTTTATGTGTTAATTAATATTGCCAGACTCAACATTAATACATCCTTTCGGAGTTGCCAAAAAGCAGAATTTTATTCCAAACTAGACTTGCCAGATTAAGAATTCATTTAATAACTACGTTAACAAAAAGTCAACTTATTGGTATTCAGTTTTTAATAATAGACATAATTATATATAATTATAATCTTATATGATATTTTCGATAAATTTCGCATACAAAATAATAATTTTTAATGAAAATGGCGTTAATTTATAAGGCAATTTTATCTTTAAAAATTTATTTGTAAGTGCTTTTAAACGCAACAATATAATTATATTCTGACAGTTCTTAATAAAGATATCCAGAGATTTGTAATAAAGTTGTAAAGGCGAGCAAAAACAAGTGTATATACATAACAATATTTATTTATATATTTATTTATCTAGAGCTTACGGGTTGCAGAAAGACGAAAAAAGAAATTTAATTTTTTTTTTTTTTTTCTACGATTTAATTTTTTATTTATCAATTTATTACAAAATAAATTTATATTTTATCTTGGTTTTATTAAAAAAAAATAATATTTTTTAAAATATGATAGCTAATGTCAATCATTATTGGTCTGCTTTGTGTTTAAACATTTATAGCAAACAGGAAAAGTTAAAAGCGATAGAATTTGACAATTGTGGACACAAAAATGCCTTCACGAAGCCTTTTTTTGTTCGCACATGAACAAAACGTCGGCATAGAAATACACACAGTTTTTTCATTTTGTTTTGAGTGGGTAGAAAATTTCTCGAACAAATCATAATTTTTTGTTTGCCGACAGTGTCACTTCGATACTTCTACATTCAGCGCCTCTTCTTCCGCGTACAAAATGACGTTTGATGGTATACATGGTTGCTCGAACAATTGTGCAAACAACGGTGTGCGAACAAGAACAAAACATGAACATGTTGGCTCCACACTATCGAAATGCATGTGCGCACAAAATTTTGTTTATAGCTCGAACATGAAAAAAGTGTGTGTGGACGGCGGGTCACGTAGATTAACAAGATCAGTAATTGCTTCTATATTGTTAGTGTAAAGCTACTGAACATAATATCACCATTAGTCTATATTATAGAAATTTTTATTAAGGCAATCTTCAATTTTTTTTTTAATTTCAGGTAATTTTTTTATTTCCTACAACAGTACCTACAACAACCAATATAGCTTCTTTTAACAAGACAAAATTGATAACAATTTATCAGTTGTCTAGATAAAAATTTGTCCGATCAGCCGAAAATTAGGAAGTTTATTTTTAGAACATACAGCTTCGGGAGCACACACATGAAAAAATTTTCTGTGTTTACGAGGTCACTTTTTTACTTCACTATGCATTAAAATGCTGCGCTTATGCTCTGACAACTTGTCCTTGAGTGTCTACACTACACAAAATATGTGCTAATCTATAAAAGTTGGCTTCGTTTAAACAGCTAATTATTTTTGTTTATTAAAGCTGTCAAACTGCACATAGGGACAAAGGTATATCAAAAAAATACATAAACATTTTTCTTTTTTCTTAAATTGTACAAATTCAAGAATGGACAATATTCTTGAATTTGTACAGTTTTAATGCATGAAGAACCATGAATAGAGGGTGCATTATATTTCTTTTAAGTGCATTTTTTCACTCTTGAAAACATAATTATATTTTTAGTGATTGACGTTCAACGTTTTTTTTTTTTGCTCTAAGAGAGAAATGCAAATTAAATGAAGACGGAGTTCAGCAGCGGATTTCACATATAGTTTGTTTTTGTCTCTTTATATTTTTTGTATATGACAACAAAACTACATGTACAAAACATGTTTTTCTGTAACTATATGTGACGCATAGTATAATTAGAAAGTATACTCGTAAGAACAGCTGTTTTACAATTTTTTCATTGATACACCTCTCGTTACTGTCAAATTGTTTTTGTATTCCCATGTAAAATTTTTTCGTGAGTATTTTAGTTTTCCTCTGCTTTATTCTCTCAGTTTCTGTTCATAGCATTTTGACATTGTGAGCGGTAGATTTACACTAACAAAATACAAAGAATTGTTGTTTTTGTAGATGTGCTAGTACTTTGTAATTATACTATGATGTGACGTAATTTTTTATTTTGACATGCGATTTCCCCTATTATTATACATATCAAATTATTGACGTTTGCTTTGATAAATGTTTTGTGTTCCTTGCCTAACATAAAATATTTGACATGCTATGGGGTTTGTTTACATTTTTTTTATTTAATCTTTTTATTTAATATATTAATGAAAAAATTGTAAAACAGCTGTTCTTACGAGCATAATTTCATTAAGTTTGCCATGTAGGAAAATCTCTCTTGTAACGTACCGTTTATACCATAGCAGTATCGCTACAACAACAGCAGTAATTTTTGTTTGCAGATTTGTTTCTTTAACGTTGAGTCTACATTAGAAAAAGTTTTATCAAGGCAAACGTCCAAAAGTTATCGTGATAAAGATTTGTCTAATGTAGACTAAATTTGTCAGTATTATTGTAGCGTTAAGAGAAAAATTGTCAGCGCTAGAAGAATGACAACTTTGTCTTGATAATGCTTGGTAAAAGACGCAATCTTGGAATGTTGTTTTTGTAGATGTGCGAGTAATTTGTTATTATACTATGCTCCCATGTAAAATTTTTTCGTGAGTATTTTACTTTTCCTTTCCTTTATTCTCTCATTTTCTGTTCATATCATTTTGACATTGTGAGGAGTAGTTTTACACTAACAAAATACAAGCAATTGTTGTTTTTGTAGATGTGCGAGTACTTTATAATTGTGCTATTATATTTTGAAATGTAGAATATTCAAGGTACGTGAATTTGTTCATTATGTTCATAGAAACATTTTTTTATGAGTTGGAATCTATTAATACTCTGAATTAAGTATCACTAAAAGTTTGAGAATTAACTAACAATATCTCCCTATTCGATCTATTTGTGTATTGGAATTAGATAAGATTAGAAAAAGTGACCATTCGAAATCCTTTTGATTTGGCAGTACTCAAATAAATTAGTGCTGAAATTCGCTAAAATTAGCACAGTCGTCAACCAATTGCTAATATTATACAAGAACATTTAAATTCATTTGTAAACTAGTAGCTTTTATACCCAGCAAAAATAATCTGAAAAATTCATGATTTTAACATTGTGTTGTCATGCAGTACTTAATAGTGAAAAACTTGCCCAGTATTAAATTCCGCTAAAAGTCATTTATTTTAACTTTTTGGATGTAAATTTGAAATAGTTTTGGTAACTTTAGAAATTGTTTTCGGGAAAAAAATTACGAAATTTGTTTTTAATGTTTTTGGTTGCTTTAGTTTAAATTTTACAAAATTAATAATCCTGAAAACTTTTTATTTTTGAAAGGCTAACTAAAATAATCTTAGATTTTCAAAAGAAAGAGAATAAATTCATGAAACTTTTAAGTCGTATTGGTATTTAATTGAAGAATTTGCAACAAAACAGAATTTTCTGATATAGTATGTCAGAAAGCAAAATCTCCTTTAAATGAAAAAAAATATATATATAATCGCTCAATACCGAACATATGACACTTAAAATTATATTTATTTCGTGATTTAGGCACGTAATTGTAATTTCCCGAAGATGGGTTTATATTGCACTTGTTTCTTTCGTTTACTTTCATTAACATCCTTTACATCATTTTGTTAAAGAATGAAAAGATTAAATTAAAAAAGAAATTAAATAAGCTCAAACGCTATTTCTGTTAAAATAATATTTGGAATAAACAAAATTTTTAATATAAAAAAAAAAGAAAACAATAAAAATAAATAGTGCCAAAAAATTATATAAATAATTACCAAGTCCATTTACATAAAATAAAATAGAAAGAAATTTCCACCCTAAACGCTGTAATTTTATTTCACACTTACGGTACACATTAACTTTTTCTTCATCATCATTTTGAAAGAATTAATATTTACAACATTGGATCCAATTAATATTTACAACAATGGATCCCATCAATCATTACTATTTTTCATCAATAGCATCTAACCTCTTCATCCAGTCTAGTATTAACTATATTGCCACCAGTCACCATAATTTTCATCAGGCTCCTTTGTTCAGAAACGTTTTTCTATTTTCTTTAACCTCAAAATTGGAACTCCTAACATTTCTTCTGTCAACTCGATCATTTAGTCTATGAGTTTATTTATTTATTTATTTATTTATTTTTTTTTTTTTTTGTATTATATTCTTTTAAAAGTTTTAAACAAGAAAAAAACAGAAAAACATTTTTTTATTAATCTCGCTTTTCCTACATTATTTTAGTTTTAAATGTTTATATCTAATTTCTTTGACATTTAAGAATCAAGTTTAACTTAAAATTGGTGCATTTTTTAGCGTCTCCTAAATAAATTAAAACCTTAATTAGGTAGTAATTATGTATTACTGCCAATTTTTTATTCCTAATAGACTCAAAATTTACTGTATTGGGATATACTATTACAAATTCTAATTATTATTATAACGACTATAAGTAAAAGAATAAAATTATAAATCATCCTCTCATTTTTGCGAATAGAAAAAAATTCACATCTTCTCAAGTACAGATGTTTGTTAGTACCCATATGTGCTAACAATGTTGCAAAACTAGTTTTTAGTCATGGATTTTATTGGACCTCTCCCACAGTAATCTTCTTGTTTTCTCTAAGAAGTAATAAAAAGAATTATATACCGATTTGTATGCTCTTCGGTATTAATATCCGACAATAGTTAATAATCGGCGGAAAATTTATGTGGTTTTTAATCGGCGTAAATTTTGTTAATAAATTCGGAAACCAAAACCGGTTAAAAACGCTAGTGTAAAACGATACTATATAACAGGTATCTTAGATGAGATAGAGTGGGCTCTATCTCATCTAAGATCTATGTCCAGCTATATTAGGGGTACTATTTTAAAGATTTCTTACGTTTGAAAAATGTACTTTTTATTATTATTATTAAAAAATTGCAATTGTACAATTTTTTTTATGTTATCATTTCGTCAAAATGTATGGAAAACAACAAAATTTTTATTAAACTCAGCTTTATTTTAAAATGGAAGTTTTGTTTTCCCGTGCCATAAGAAACCTTTTTTAAAAAATTAAAATGAAATGTTAAAAATTTCCTAAAAAGCCTTATAGTAAGAAACTTAAAATAATAGTCGACTTTTATGTTTAAAATCAACTTTTTCTTTTGTAGTTATGCTGATTGTTTTTATTTTTTGGCATATATAACATTTTGAGAAAGAAGCAGTTTTTTTTAATTTTTTTCTAATAAAAAGTTATTATTTTTTTATATAAAAGGAAAAAAATTCATAAATAGCAATTTAAATTAAAATTATTGTATAAACAAAAATATTGAAAAAATTTTATTTAAAAATATGCTGAAAATATGTGTTGCAAATTTTGCATGCATTTATTCAAAAGTGTTGGGACAAATGTGATGCCGTGTGAATTTTGGGCACATTTCTGTTTTTGCATTTGCCTCCATTTCATATAATTTTTCATATAAAAATTTGCAAGCTTAATATTTCATCTTATGATTTTATGTCACATTTTAAACACCCATTGTGCAAAGATTTAATTAGGTGTGGGAAATCATACATGCAAAAAACTTTTTGATCGTTAATTTCAACAAACGTTTTTCCACAGATACTTTAAGGTTGGAAAAACATTGATCACATACAAGGACACAAATATTTATGCCAACGCTTTTCAAAATATTAATATTTTCTTTAACAATAGCACTTAAAGTATCTGCAGATAAACCGTTTTGGGAAATAAAATAGACTTAATCATAAAACAAATCATGTGGTTTCGAATCCATCAATTAAATCCAGATGTGCATTACACCTCAACACTTTTGTTGTGCTCATTTTGTCCATAGTTAAAATCATGTGCTTGGTGTTTTTATCATTCAACTGCGCGCATTACTTTGAAGAAATTTTATCGGTGCCCACCGATTCAAGGAGGCAATATGAGACTTAAATTTAAATTATCTCTTAGAAAGTAATATGAGGATTTAGGATTGTAAAATATATTCTTAGCTAAATATTTAACATTTTCAGAATATTCCTTTAGCTTACAGAAGGTTTTGCTTTCTGTGCTAATATTTTGTTAAGCAGCTATCGACTCACTAAGAGACTTTTCTGCATTTTTACGACTTAACTTTCTGTGTTTGGAAATCTCATTGATTTTTTTTTTTTTTTACTTTTTACATATTTTTTAGGATGTTAGCATACTTTTTCCTGTACTGATCCGCAAGAAGAATTTGTTTTTTGCAATTTTTGCAGAAAGATACTTCGATATTATCACATTTTTTTTTTTTTGAGAGAGAGTTTCGGTACTCTAAATTAGAATCTCCCAATTCTTCCTCCATATTTTCAATTGGAATGACGTCCGCCTTTATTTTTTTTACCAATGTACGAAATTGAAAAATGATTCTCGCATATATAAATATTTGTGTCAAAATACTTCTCAGGAATTTGACATTACTTCCGCCAAATTTGACATAACATCATATATAAATTTAAATATTTTTAATCCTTTGAAATGCGTTCTCCATTTTTGGCATTTTCTTACGCAACATTTTATGCCAGAAAGTAAACTATTCTTTTTTTTTTTTTTTTGTACTCGCATTCAGTGCTATCGTCTTGCTGACAACGGAATAAGGTATAGTTATTTGCAAAAGGAAATAAAAATTTGGCCAAGTAACGTAAATGATCAATGCATAGACCACACTAAAGTATTTAAATACGTACACAAGTGCATACGATGAGAGCGCCACATTGTTACTCTCTTCGTTTTTATTATATTTATTTTGTCTTCCCTCCCGCATTATGAAATACTTTTAAAAAATATTTTAGTTTTTCTTAAAATGCGTCTTCTACAGTTGTATATTCTTTGATTGTAGTCTATTGTGCAATAAAATGCAAGATTACTTTTAACTTTTCACAATATATGAAAAGATATTTATTTCTATTTTTTGAACAGAAATAAGTATGGATTTCCTATAACACACAAATACAGAAAAAATAATAACTTTAATGATATTTCGAAAAGCCAATACAATCGTTTTGCTTTTCATTGTATCGCATTTCGATATTTTTATATTAAATTATAATACAACAAATTAGATTTGTTTGAAAAAATTTAATCTTTATGCCTTTTCAAAATCTGGCAACCTTAAGCTAGATTACAATATCTAGTATTCCCAGCTCAGATTCTCCTTATTTTATATACGAAACTAATATTTTTATCTTATTTTTATATTATTATCGTGTATTAGCTAATAGAATCACTCAAATACATCGGTTAATTCCAGATGCCATATGGCATCATGTGCCAAATCAAATACTTAACTACTTATAGTAGCATGGATCATCATGATTAAACAAACCCTCGTCTGAATGATCTAAACGAAATCCTTTATATAGTTCAACACTCAAACGAAACTCAGGCATTGCCCACAGCAATCGAAATAAGTGTCATTTTAAAAAGATTTTCAGCATATAATAGAGTTCTACTGTTGTAGGTTTTATATGGAGATTCCCCAATACTTTTATTTAAAATATTAAACCAAAAACTCAATACGTTACCTATTTGTCCTACGATGAAATAATATTTGTCAAATTCAGACATTTTTTATATCATTATATACTTATATATCTTATTCAGAAGAATGTCAATATTTGGCTCAAAGTCAAGCAAATCTATTTCTGTGAAAGCATATGTTAGTGTTTTCATTTGCTTTGATTTCTTCGGCAGCATTCCAATACGCATTAGCTAGTTTCGTTGGCAGGAGGGGTTCCCCAACAAGGTAGTTGCTGACAGTGGTGGAAATGTTTTCAGGGCTAGTAGAATACTCAAATGAGAATTCAGTTTACTTGTGAAAACAGCAGCTCAAAATATAGTTCAGAAATACATAACACATGGCTTTGAATGAATTTATTCCTCCTCACGCTCCTCATATGGGCAGTTTATTAGAAGCCACTGTGAAACGAATTGCTGGTGCTCAAAGATTTAACTTCGAAGAATTCCCAACTATTTTGACTCGAATAGAATGCAATTTAAAATTTCAACCATTATCTGCATTATCTAAAAACCCATCGGATTTGACGGCACTAACTCCCGGCTATTTTTTAAGAGATGCTCTAATGATGGCTTTTGCAGAGCAAAACTTACTAGCAGATGGGAAAAGCTTAAATTACTTCATCATCAATTCTTTATTTAATGAAAAAGGATTATTTAAATGCATAACATAACATAAAATAAATATTTTACTAGCTACAAATAGCCAATATTCTCTTTTATTCAAATTTCGTTTTCATTTAAAAATTTAATTCTAAATCTAAATTAACACTTTCTATTCAACATTCAATCATAAATTGTTTTTTGATAAATAAATTGTGGAACATTACCAAAAAAGAAAAAAAGAAAGAAAGAAAAAAAAAACGAGTATAGTCTGTCAAGCCATTGCCTATGTGTACCAAAATTTCGAGGAGTCAATTATGAATCTATACTTGTATTAAGTGGATAATAAACTTGTATACTTATATTCACATGTATTTTGTCGAATATTAAATTAATATTAACATTTTTATGGGATTTATGCATGTTAACGTGATTTTCGAAAGAAGGGATTTTATGGAAGCTATAGTATTTTATGAAGAGATCGTCATGAAATTTTGCATACGGATTCATGCTTACATAAAACATATTTGTGTGAAACTTCATTAAAATATTTAAATTTTTAAGGTATTTTTGAGTGTTAAAACTCTATTCCGGGAGAACATTTGCATGGGGCTAGGTGAAATAATGAGCCGATCATGACCAAACCAAAAGACTTCGTCTTTCATCAAAATATCTCTAAAACTGCGACCTGTATTTTGCGCACAAACTTTACATGGACAGCCAGCCAACGACATGGTTAAATCGACTCAAAAAGTGATTCTGAGT
>MINK01006573.1:0-11197 GCA_001735545.1 Phormia regina
CGATAGTTGCACTCTGTTTCCCGGAACCGACTGCACCTCATGTAAACACAATTATGCTTGGAGTAGTTTCATCTCAGGATTTGCTCCTCGCAGAAGTACCAGGCTGAAAATATATAAGATTTTAATCCGGTTTTCGTGTTATCCGAATGTAGTTAGTGAAATTTTCTTACCTTTAAATAAAACAATTTTAGAAAATATGTAAATCCGGGAAATTTTTGGCTACTGAACTGTTCAGCTCTTCACTATAAAAAGAGCAATAAAAATTTTACACTATTTTGCAATAATTTTTTGACACTTACCATAATTTAAGAAGAATAAGCAACAAATAATTGAAAATTTTAACAATATTTTCATATTTAATTTGATTGTATATTTTTAAAATTCCAAGACATTTTATTTTGAATATTTTATCAAATAATTTTTTATTATATTTTTTTTTAACAAGAAACACTTTATCAAAGACAAAAATTAATTCAGTTTTTAAACCTTGTCATTGAAAAGTAAGTACATCTGTAACTACATGCCATTACCAAGTTTTTACTGGGTTTGTATTATCACAAGGTGATTACAAGATAATTTTTAAAATAAATAGGTCCTCTACAACAACTCTTTCATAAATTTTAATTCGATTTAATTTGATGATAATAGAAATTTATTACCGAAAATTTTTGGACTTTCTAAGTACTTATTTGTGAAAAATAAATCTAATTTGTTTTTGGCCCATTATGATATTATGTATTTTAATGTAGAAAATGTTTTTAACATTTACTTTTTTTCTGTTTTGCACTTTTGAATTTCAGGTGACGAATATACTCTAAATAATGTCAATAAATAATAAATATCAGTTATGCTTGACTCAATGTTAATTAAGTTATTATATGTAATGATAATGATAAAATAATTTATTTTTAAATTAAACTATTTTTAGTTCACAAAATTAAAATATTTAATGATTTAATTATAAGGCAAAGCATTTTATGTGAGAAATAAATTTATTTAAGTTAAATTATATACACTAAAAGATAAATACTAGTTTGGATATAAAATTTTATAAAGTTATAAATATAATCATTAGCAACTAAATATAATATAATTTTTGAGAATCCTTTGAATCAACAGGACAACACAACTTTTGTATTGTCCACTTGTGAAAAGGAAAACTCCAATTATTTTCATTTATCAATCACAGTTTTGTTTTTAATATCAATCCAAATTAAATTTTTTAATATTTATTTAATAAATTTTTTCAATCTATTTGTTTAATTTTTTCAAGTGCACAAATAAAACAATCTACTTACACACATACATACATATGTATATAGCTTTAGTTTCGTAATGCGTCCATATTAATAAAATAAATAATTATTATAATAGAGGAAAATTAATTGTACGCAAATTTTAAAACCATTAGTTTTAAATAGTTATTCAGTATAAAATGTTTAATGTTTTAATAAAAAACTTACTATTATTACAAATTCTTCACGCGGTTAATTCTAGAGTGGTATGAATGAAATTCTAAAAAAAAAAAAATAAATAAATTCTTTTTACGAATATCGTTTGCACTTAGGTTAATGCCGATTTCGATGGATTGAAATGTGACACATATAATAATGAATATATTGAGAAAATTGAATGTTGGTTGGTAACGGATATCAATGGACAAAAAATGATGAATGCCATTATACTTTTAAAAAAAGATATATTAAATCTTATAAATCGTTATCAATTTTTGGTGTCATTTAAAAACAAAAACAATACATATTTATCAGCAGATATCAATATTTGTCAAGGATTAGGAACATCATTTACCAATCCTGTTACCCGAATGATATCTGAAGAAATTCATCGTATTAGCAACTTCCCATATGAATGTCCATTAAAAAAGGTATTTGAAGGAAGGAGTTTTTAAAAAAAACATATATGTATGATGATAAATTAAAAAAATATATATTTTTTTATTGTTGTTTTTTTTTTAGGGCTTTCTTTATACGATTAGTAATTTTACAATAAATGTTCGACTTATACCCTCATTTACGCCTGCTCTTCAGTGGTATTCAAATTCAGAGTTTTATATATCAAAAAAACATATTTTAAGATTTGATTCTTTTGGTCGAGTTGAGCACAACAGTAAGAAAAAAATGAGTAAAAAAGATTAAATGCTACTCACATATAAATATTTATACAAACTGAAATATAGTGGCAAGAGTATTAAAATAAATTATTTTAATATTTCTAAACACTTGATAAACCAAAAAGAAAAAAATAAATAATTACATTTTCTAATCCTTTAACGTCTACAGTATTTTCTTTTATCCTATTTTTTTTAAAATATATACCATAGAAATGAAATTTTCTTACAGCAATTTTTCAATTTCCGGTGATTAGAGCGACTGCACTATTTTTTTGCCAAATTTCATTAAATTATTTCTATTTTAGGGTATTTATGACTGTTAAAATTATATTCCAGGAGGACATTTGTAAGGGGCCAAGTGAAATAATGGGCCAATAGGAATTGCGCATTTATGGATTAATTCGTATCTTTTTCTAAACAATATATGTTATATACCAGGTTTTATTTTCATATTTTTACAGCAACAGTTCAAAGTTGGACTTATGCAACTATAACCGTAGATTTAGAATCATATTAGAGATAAAGATATTCAGCCTTATTCCTGATCATTTTGAACTATTTATAAAAATTAAAGGTAAAATTATTATTAGTCATAAAGGTCTATTCTAAATCGAGTGACAAACGAATTTAGTGTGATAATCAGGGCTGATACTTTTATACAAATGCAACTTTTTAGTGATACACTGAAAATCAGTAATGACCATCGGATTTGTTATTGCATATTTTTATTTAAATGTTAACATATTGCATATTTTATATTTTTTTTTTTTTGTATTTTTTTAAATTTTTATACCCTCAGATCTAAAGATGTCTGTCAGCCTGGAGGGCTGGCTGTCCATGTAAACATTGTGCACAAAGCAATTTTTAAGATAAATCAATGAAATTTGGTACGAAGGACTTTTATGCTAAGAGGACGAAGCCTGTTTAACTTAGTTATGATCGGACTATAATTGATCGGAACTTCCATATAAGACCCAATTTCGGGAATCACCCAAAAGTTTATAAATACATGTGAATCTGACAAGTATAGATTCATAATTGGTTCCTTCACTAATTTTGGTACACATAGGCAATGGTGCAGGGTATCATATGGTAGGGCTTAACTGACTATAGCATAAGCTCATAGCCCAGCAAAGTAAGAGCTTCAAAGTTGATGCATTTTTTGCATACACCCACATATGTTGGTTTTCGTGTACGATACCTAAATCGGCGCCACGTCTGACTTTGTAGACTAGAGAGGTAAAGAGTAGCTTAGTATTTTCTTTTCCTTTCTCTTCTATAAATTCAGAATTGCGACAAGAGAAATTGTGTGTGTGTGAATCCGGGCTAAGTTATTTGCAATTAAAAGTCGCAAAAACCATTTTATATCTCGCATAATCTTTTTGGAATTTATGTCGCTTTTAATTGAATTAATAAATTTAATAAAAATTTTCTTTGATCCAATTATCACAAAAATTACTTCGTTTAATCTTCATTTAATTAAACCCGACATTGAAAATATGAGTATTTTGAAAATTTTATTGTTGTTGAGAACTTACATTAAAAATATCTCTAGAGTAATCAGAACCGGTTCAAAATTAGTCACGAGATAGGTTCCCAGTTCCGGAACTTCATATAGGAAGAACCTGTCACTTATACATGGGGTTGTCATTGGAGGTGGCTAATTAACCCCTTGAGACAAGTTACAGTATAAGTCACTAGACTGGTCTACGAGGACTGGCTTAGTGTCGATTCATAGAATACAAATTTATATAAAAATTCGGCAATTTTAAACAAATTATTATTATTTTATTAAATTTATGTTCATTTTTATAATTTTTTGTTTATGTAGATGGTGGCACCCGGAATCGAACCCAACGAATAATCAATTTGCGTTTATTTTATGGTCTTCAACGCTAACCACTTAGCCACTGATTTTTATTCTCGTGTTGCTAAATACGCACACCTAACAAGAATGTTATAAATTGAGTGTGTTTGTGTCAACTGGTTCTCAATTAGAACTTTTATAACAAGTCAGGTTTAAATTGGCACTAAGCTGGTACTGAGGGATTGGTCCATTACTGCCATTAAACTTATTTAATGATATTTTGCAAACAAACTTGAAGTATATCTGCAATGCTAACAACATACTATCTGTATTACATAGTAGTAGTAGTAAGTAAGTACTTACTTTTTACCTGATATGTAATCAATTTATTGAGATCAGATTTTTGGAAATATTTTGTTTATCAATCTTTTCATTTAAATTATAAAAATGATATACTTTTAGAGTCATTAACACATTAATTTCTTATTTTTTCTATGGCGAACAAAAATTTTAATTTCACAATTCAGTTTTAAATTCTAATCTTTAATTTTAATATATGGTTTCAATAAATAAATTTAAAAATATATCAGCTGTTTATTTTTCCATATTTCAGTACTTATTTATAACCGATAATGGAATTGGTAGCAATTGGTGCAATAGTACCGATCCTTCAGTACATCTAATAGCCACCAATGGTCATCAAAGTTTCAGTTGAGAACCAGTTTAACCTGTGGGAGCTAATGAGACATTAACAAAAAAATATAAATTGTAAATATTTAAAAAATATACAAAACTAAAACAATTTCCTATTTGTTTTTACAAATTTGTATTATATTTATTAATATTGAATATGTAATTTTGGGTTAGTTCTGTGACCTGTCCCAAAACTGGTTAAAAAGTGTGAATTTCTCCCCCCTAGGCCAACGCCATTTTAAAGTGACAGGTCCAGCTCATACAAAGTTTTAAAACTAGACCGTTTCTTGAACTAATCCCGTGACATGGTCTGTGTTAGTTCCTAAAGGGTATTTACTATTCATTTGGCTAATAATGACTTCTGCAATACTTTGAAATTAATAAGTTATTGAATAGTTTTAAAATAATTAATTCTTATAAGACATCTAAATAATGACTTTCTGATATGTCTACCAATAATAATATGAAGTAAGTAAAATGTAAGTAGTTACCTCTAATTTATTTATTCTCCCCGGAGAAGTCAAGCATTACAATTGATTCCAGCCAATTAAATGAATTATTAAAAACAAGAAACATATAGGAATTATATATTTAACTTATATTTATGTAGTTAAAATAATTAAGATACAGGGCATATTATTAGCTTCAAATACTAGGGTTTCGAAAAATATGGTGAATTTAAAAAAAAAAAAAATATATATATATATATATAAAATATTTGAATTTAATTTTTTATAAAACTATATTACAAACTGATCAAGATATAGACGCTACAACTTCTGATTGTCATGATATTCTTGTATAATATTTATGGCATATTAAGAATGTTATATTTATTTTTTAAATATTTAATTAAAACTAAAATAAAATGCAAAAATACCAAACAATTATTTTAAATGTACGACTTCATTAGGAGAAATTAATGAACTGTTCACTGTAATTGTTTATTTTATGTAATGAACGCGTTCATTGATTTAAAATTTTATCAATGAACTTTTACAATGAATTTTAATATTATTGCATGGCAATAATACATTGTTTTAATGAAGCTGTTCATAGGTCAAAGTTAGTGAAAAATTCATCGAATCAATTAACTTTTCCATTGTGTTTATGTAACTTTTTGATTCAGTGTAAAAACTAGTAATTTTATGATGTCATAAAAGTTGCAAAAAGCAATTCGGACTAATCTTTATATAAAATTTGGTTCACATTTAAATACCATTTATTTAACTATCAATGAATATATTAAATATAATGAAACAAACAAGGGCCTTGTCAAAGCAAAAAAATATATGTTATTATTACGGAAAGCCTATTTCTTATTTTAAGTTATATATTTCCTTTTTTGGTTCCTTTTTTGATAAGCATTGAAAAATCAAGTAAAATTTTAAGCTATAAATTAGTCGAATAACTCGAGTAACTTAAAAGGTTTAATCTCTTATTCGAGTAATTTAAAACTGCATTTTTGAGTTATTTAATTATTCGAACAATAAAAAAAGTCGAGAAAAAAGAATACTCTACTATGAAACTAAATAAATTGGCTACTAATTTTTTATTTTATTTTTTGTTTTTTATTAATTGTAAGAATTCTTTATTTTTTATATATAAAATAAATTAAAAGTGTTTGTTGTAAAGTTCTAAAAATCATAATAAATATGTTATTAATACTTTTTTAATTTCAAAATTGGATTTATTTTCATTTAAATTTCGCGATATCTTTTTTGCACTTTTTTTTATTAAATTGAATTAATTAAATTAAAATTAAGAAAACGCATTGTAAAAATAAACTTTAAAGTTAATTTTATACAATTAAGATAATTAAAAATAACATTAATCGTATATATGTACATATGTGTTGTAACAATTAATTATACATATTTTTTTTATTCTATTTATAATCAATATAAATACTCGTGTCTTTGTTGAATTGTTTAGAAAATTTTGCTAATTTATCGATAGATTTCATGATATTTTTAGTTTCATTCTTCTTTTTTTTTTATTCTTGAAATTTGTGTAGTGTTAATGACCTTGAGTATATAAGTCAGTAATTATTAGTTTATATAACAGAATCTATGAAAGAAATAAAATATTTGAAAATTAGCTTAAATATTTTATTGTTGAAATCAAATATTCTTTCTTTTTTTATATTATATTTGGCTGAAAACAAAAGAATTTTCTACCCATTATAATCAATCAAATTTATGATTATTTTCAGAAAAAAGAAAAAAAAAATAAAAGAATAAAAAATAAAAATAATAAAAAAAAGAAAAGAATGAAAAGTAAATAGAAATATAAATAGTGAGTGGATGGATGAATGTCTTGAGCAATTACGCGTATAAAAATAGAAATAAATTTACCTTCTCTCTACATATGATCACTCTCATTCACCATAAGCGATGAACAACCATTTTGTTTGTTTGTGATTTACACGTGTATGTGTAAATTATTTTTCTTTTTTTATTTATTTATTTATTTAACTATGTATATGTTTACATGTATGTGGAAATGTTTGTGTATTTTTACTCTTTTGACGTCCATGAAAAAAGAACAAAAAATATAAAATAAAAAAAAGTTAATACATACACACATACATACACATATATAATAGAAAAATAATAAAATTTTTGAGAAAATTATTTTCCCCAACAACAAAAATATTGCAAAAGTTGTTTTGTTTTAGAAAAAATTTAAATATAGACAATGAAATATTTTAGTATTTATTCATAACAAAAATATTTTTTTTAAATAAATTAAATTTACATATGTACATTTACACACTTAGACAAACACACTCACACATGTTTAATCCTGTACATATCAAAGAATATAAAGCAAATCAAAAACATAAGATGAACTGAACTGAATTTATTTTGAAAATTGAATCTAATTTAAATTATATTCACTAAATTGTGAGAAACAAATATTTTTGTTGTTGTTGTTGTAGCAGCATTAGCAACAACACTAATATCGAAATATAATTCAAAAATAAAATGTACTTGAAATTTTTTTCTAGCATTTTATTATTATTTTACTTCTTGTTATTTTTATATTTGTTGTTGTAGCTGAAAAAAAAACAAAAATTAGACGACAAATTTCAAAAAACATACATTTAAGATTGAAGTAAGAAAAACTGATTTTGTTTCTAAATACTAGTGTGGATAGATTAGTTTATATGTGTGTGTGTGTGTTTACACTAGAGACTACAATGCGTATGAGTGATTGCATAGTTTTCCAATAAATTTTATATTTATTTATGTATTTTATTTCTATATTTCTTAATACGAAATGAAAACTATTATGAGACAATAACAACAACAACATAAATTCAACTACAACAAAAAAAAAAAAAAAACTGACATAAAATTGTCTCATAATTTCATTTCAACAAATAATTAATAAACAAATTGGCAACAAATTCTTCTAATGCATTTTAATGTGACATTATGAAAGAAAAAAATAAAAACAAATAATAATTAAGAACAAATAAAAAATATTATTACAAAAAAAAAGCAACAAGAACAAGAACTTTGCAAAATTATGTTAAAAATTACAAAAGCAAAATACACATACAAATGTAGGTAAATTTTCCTTTTGACATTCGTACGGTACTCGAGACTAGACAGCTCCGACATACATATGTACATAGAAAAAAAATATATGTTGCTCATACGACATGGTTGTCAATATTAATAAAGATTATTGAGGATGTTTTTTTTTTCTTTTTTTGATACTAAAACAGAATTCAAAAAATTAATTTTATTTGAAAAATTTGTATGTTGACATTCATTTTACATTTGTTAGAAACGTGTATAATTTGATTTGACCGGCCGGCAGTCATGATAACACATAACCAACTACAACTATACACATAATTATAAATAAATAAATATTTATGTTTTATCTTAAATCAACATTGAAAAGAATAAAAAAAAAATATTAAAATATTTGTGAAGGACGCTGAGAAATTTTATATTGCAGCTGCACTATTTTAGCTATTAAAACCTATTTGTCTTCTTTATTGTGTAAATTTCTTTAATACAATAATGACGTTAGCTCTTAATGAACTGGATGAAAAAATAATAATAATAATAATAATAATAATAATAATAATAATAATAATAATAATAATATATTTCTTATTTTTTCTCTACTGCTATTTTTGTTTGTATACAAACTCATAACGTCAATACAAAATTTGAAGTTCTTTAAAATTTTCAAAATCGTTATAGTTTAGATTTTATTGGAGTTGAAAGTTCACTTTTTTAGATTTTTTTCATAAATACATGCAATTTAAATCAACATTATGTCCGGATCTATTTGTCCGATTTAAACAATCTTTAGTTCAAATCAATGCTTAATGAATCCACTTTCTAAATATTTTTCTGAAAACTCCATTTTTCAAAGGAAATGGATAATGAAATCAATACTAGTCCTTTTATTAAGGATATTAAAAAAAACATATCCTTCCATTTTTATAATTTTTCCATAAAATAATCCCTAAAGAGTTAGCATATTAACATATGAAAAAAGTAGTTTGGGAACATAAAGGGATGCTGAGAAAATTAAAATTTAGCAAAAAAAAACTCATTTATTTCAGTAATAACTTTATATTTTTTAGTGTATTTTGTGAAACGTTTTTTTTTTAACATAAATATTGTACATAATAAATGCGTATTTCCCAAAATGATTGTGAATTTTATTTGTAAAGGAAAAATTCCATATTTTTTAAAAATACTAAAAAAAAAAACATAAATCTAAGGTGGCATATTGAACAATAATTGCATCTAAAAAATGCAATTGCAATGAAATGCATTTTATTCAAAATGTGAATAATTTTTTAATCTTTCAGTTGAAAGATGATAACAGTACAATTTAAATGCAGATAAGTGGTCTCCAAGATATTGTTGCTTAAACGAACGAACTTTTACGAATTTTTAAGTTTCTAAAAATTATTTTTTTTTTATATATAAAATTTTAATTTACTCAGTATTCCCTCATGATCCCACTCTAAATTTTTTATATGCTGATCCCAACACTTTAGGGAACATTTTAAGGGAAAAATTAAAAAAATGGAAGACATGTTTTTTCTTAAAATATCCTTAATACAAGGACAAATATTGCTTTCATTATCCTTTTCTTTAAAAAAATCTAGCTTTCAGAAAAATTGGAAACTGAATTTATTAAGGATTAATTTGAGCTAAAGATTGTTTAAATCGGATAAATAGGTCCGGAGATATATTGATTTAAATTGCATTTATTTATGAAAAAAAGTGAAATTTGAACCGCAATAAAATCTAAAATATAACGAGTTTGTAAATTTTGAAGAACTTTAAATTTTGTATTGACGTAATGAGTTTGTATGCCGAATTTCATAGAAATCGGAGATGGTGATATTCGCTTTCCTAACAATAATTTTAACTTTTTTTAAATGGAAAACAAAAACAAATATCAATAAAAAAATACACTTTTAGTTTAATATTTAACGGAAGTTAGATAAAATATTATTAAATTAACCTAAACATTTAATTATATTGACAAAGCATCCGTTTTTCATATTTCATACTTCACAGTGTTGAAATTTAAATTTTTGGAATTAAATCTATAATTTCTGTTTGGCTGATAGATACACAGTGGGGTCAAACGCAAATTTTTTGATAATAAATCTGAATCTCCTAAACTACTGGTCGGATCAAATTGAAATGTATGGAAGAGTTGTAGAGGACCTAAGCTTTCAGAAAAATTATCTTGTAGACACCCTGTGAAAACACGAGATAAGCTACAGGGCGTCAAAGTTGACTACCTCGAGTATGTAAAAGTTAAAAAAAAAATTGTAACTTGTACAAATGAAGTCCGATTTTAAAGATTTTTATATTTCTGGAAAGTGCTTGGCAAGATAAAGAAAGTTATCTCTTGCAGTTAAAAAGATATTTACGCTTAAATTTTGATTTTTTGGCTCGACTTTCTTTCGTTTTTCGGGAATAAGTCCGGAGATATATGAGGGAAAAATTTTGTATTTCAAAATAATAAGCTGAAAAAATTTTTGGATTATCCCAATTCGTCTAGATGTGAAAAATATTCAAATCAGCACTCTGATATTGGCATGAAAAATGGCTATTTTTTTACAAAAATATAGCACAATTCATTCACTTTTTTCTAAAAGTTCCGTTAATAAAATTCTTTTCCTTATTAATTTCAAAATATAAGGCTTCATAAAGGGTTAACAAAGAAATTTTGAATTGATTTAAGTTTGCAATTTACATAATAAAATCGGAGGAGCATTAAAAATAAATTTGAAACAAAAACTTTATAGACTTTTCGAAAATTATGCAAAAATTGCACTTTTTGTTTTTGTATTGCAATTTAAACAAATATATCTATCTGTATATAAAAGAGTAACGTTTTAGGGAGAAAACGTGTAAAAACTGTATTTTGGTACTTTTTGGCACTATATGTATCTTTGAAACCAATGAACATAAAGATAAAATTTATATCGTATTCATAACTTATCAAAAAATGAGAAATAGAAATTCGGTACTTTTTAGAAATTCAAACGTTTAAGGGGTAAA
>MINK01006576.1:335-37568 GCA_001735545.1 Phormia regina
GGTAAAAATTTTCAAATTCGTTAATTAAATAATTTTTTATACTCATACTTTTTGTTTACTACTGCTATTAAATGAGAAATCTTAAATTTATTATGTTTACTCGACTTCAGCGAAAATTTTTAGAGTTAATATTTATTTANNGATAACGTCTATAGGAATTAAAGTACAAAATACATAGTTTATACTAATGAAGTTTTTACTTTGCGGTGACAATATTCAACGCACCAAAATATTTGTTTTTTGCTTATTATTCACTTGTGCTTTAAATCAGTCTTGCAGTTTTTTTTTTTAATCATAATCCTACTCTTATAAGTTGTTATATACAATAAGTATATGTTCAAGCAATCGACTAACGAACAGTTCGTGAAATCACTGAAAGTAGTTACATTGTGTTTCGAATACAAAACCCACATAAAATCCAAGCATAATAACAAATTAACTTCTTTTCATATTAATGTTGGTTTACGTTTCTTCTAAGATAAAATTTACATACGAAAATATATATCTTCTTTAGATCCAACAAACATAAAGTAAATCTTTTGAAATATGGTAATTTGGTTTGAATATAAGCGTTTCAGAAATATAATTTCCGAAAAATACTTTTATATAGCTAAGCATCCGATATAACAATCAATAAAAACAAAATATTAATTCCTTATTTACAAAAGTTGAGTGTATGGGAATAGAGAGAAAAGGATTTTAAGTCGAATAAGAATTTGAATTTAAATCATTAGACAAATATTTGTGCTTTGATCGAAAAACATAAACCAAATTATGAAAATATTTAAATTAAAAAAAAAAAAAAAAAATTATTATAAAAATTCAATATCTAAATTTGAATAAACATTTAGGAAAAATTTGAATCGAACTCTATTATTGATAAATCCATTGAGAATTCTTTAGCAAAGAAACTATGTTGTTAAAAAATTAATAATTTTTTCAGATTTATTAAAATGATTATATTTTAAACGTAAAATGTTGTGTTTGCTGGGAATTTTGACTTCTTTGTAAATTTGGCTTAGGCAACAGTGATACATTAGCATGTAGCTTATCTTAATGGAATAATGTTATGTATTTTGAATGGTTTTATCTCAAAAAGATATCAATCGTTGTATTTCGTGAAAATAAACGATATCACTAGACATTTAATAAATGAATTATCGCTTTATTTGTAGCAAACGTATAAATACAATAAACTGATGAAATTAAGAAGTTAATTTGGTTGTTCGTCTTTGTGTAGTGAGTCACTAAAAGTTTTTTGAGCGTAAGTTTTTTGTTTGTTTAAATTTATTTCAAATTATATGTTGTTTCGTTCAACAATATCTACTTAATATTTACATATAATAAGTTATTAACAATTTAAATACTTGTATTGCATTTAATGAATTATTATATATAAATAAAGGAATATTTCCGTTGATCCATCAATGGGTTAAAAGTCAAGAGAAACGGAAACGGTTTAAAAGATATATGTATTTTTTTTATTTCTAATTCAAAAGATTTCTCGTCAGAGTAAAATTTACAAAAATTTTGTTTTGCAGTTCATAAAATAAAAGTTTTATTTTGTCAGGAAAAAAGTAAATAAACTCAAAATAATCATTATTTGTTGAGTTATATTCTATTTTAAATTCATACTTATTACTGTTTCTATTATATTTAATATTTTGTAATTTATTAGAATAGTGTATATTATCCAGTAATATATATTTTTATGAAAAATTGGGCTTAAATTTATTTCTTAAAAGAGTATTGCCTAAATATCGTTGTTTTTGATTTTATATATTATAGAATGAATTTTGTAATTTGAATATGAATTTTCAAATATAAAATTGTAGGTGTCGTATTACAGATTTTGATCTATGTACTCATATTAATAAATACCATCACATACATACATGCATACATACATACATACATACATACATACATACATACATACATACATACATAAACACTTTCATATCTGTTTTAGCTTTAAATTGTAATTTTTTAATTCATACACTCAATATCACCTTTATATTTTCGAATTCTCCATGTCCACCTCTCTCTCTCTCCCCATCTCTTTATCTTTGTTAACATTAGTTGATTAAAGGAAATGTGATATAAGATAGAATTAGAATAGAATTTTAATAAATTCAACAAATATTTGGGCAACGTGTAATTATGTATGTATGTTTGTGATTATAGAGAAGCTAGTAAGGATACTCAGACGGACTTGTATATAAAAGCTAAAATAATAAACAAAAACAAAATGTTTATGTAGAAATAGGATTACGATAGTTGTTTGGGTACTTGTTGGTTGCTCTTCTTATTCTTTTAACTATTATTTTGATATCGTTGGTGTTGTTGTTATTCTTGTTGTTGTGTGAAATGTATGATACCAAAATATTTTACCAAGAATCTGTGTGAACATATGAACATACATACATACATATGTATATTTGGATGGATGTACATACTTTATACTTATCTATGTAACTAAGAATGCATGAAAGTAAATACTAATCAGTTTTTGTTGGTTTTGGAATGGAAAATCTCATTGGCATATTTGGGGTTGGTCATATAGTAATGTAGAGGGTGGGGATGGTCTGGTGTTGGTGCTTGGGGTGAAATGGGAGGATGCATATAAATTGCGTAATTTGCTTGGATCACGTACTTGAGTTTAGGTTATTATGCTTAAATTAGCACCTCGGGAATGTGTAAACTCTTCGTTTTAGCTTAAAGTAAATTTGTGTGAGCATGTATAAAATAAACGTAAATGAAATAAAAGAAAATTTAAGGGGATGGTGGTTAGGTCATCGCATATTTGTTTTTATTGCTGCTGTTGGGGTTTGTTCTGTTCGTAAAGTAACGGAATGATGTTAAACGTTGTTGTAATAAGAGTCAGTCTTCTTTTGATACATTTGAAAGATTTTAAGTGATGAATTTTATGATTTCTATTTTGTTACCATTTTTAGCACTCATTTCATTTAATTTACCCAAGTGCTAAAGTAACAAGAAATCACTAGGGATCTTAAGAGTTGATAGTATTTGCCTCACGCACACACGTGTATGGTTTTGATTTAATCTTTGGAATCAAACAATTATAAATTAAAATCATAACCAATAAACTTTTATTGAAATATTCATATTTCTATTTGAAAACACCAAATGAATTATTTTGAACTTTCCGTTAAATAAAAACTCAATTGTCACGTAAAAATTAAAATCACTTCAATGTTACAAAATGACAATTTTATTTTCATTCGGAAAAAGATATAACTCTAGACTATGGACTATCTTGTGGATATCACAAATAATTTTAATAAATTCCTAAATTTCGAGATATGCTATTAAAGCAGTTCTTGTACAGAGATCGTATAGCTTCATAAATTTTATTTTAAGATTTTTTAAACTTATTTTGAAAGCAGAAAACGTAGATTTTTTAAAATATAACAATCTTTTATATACATTCAATTTTCTAATGATTTATTCATTATTTTGAAATTGATTTCCCTTATCTTTTTCCAACTTTTGGTTTTGATTATTTTTTTTACCATTTTTGTTTTAAAGTTTGAGATGGTATTATGAAATTCATATGGTTGAAAAACTTATTTCAACGGTACACAGAAGAAAATAAATATCGACTTCAGTTACGAAATTTGTAATATTAATTAATTTTTAATAGATTTTAATCCAATCATCAAATTGATAATATTAATAACTACAATAATTGATTTTATTACTACTGCTTTTTCTTAAAAAATATAATGAGCTGAAGATTGTTGAAAATGTAGTCAAATTTGTATTATTTCTACATTTTTATAGAAAAAATTTAATTTTTCTTTATATTTATTCTGTCAATTTATTTAAAATATAAATTTATACCAATTAGAAAATTAATTATATTAATAAATAGTATAATTAAACTCCAACACAAATTTAGTTAATAATTTAATTAAGAAAAAAATTGAAATACTTTTTTTTTCTGTCTATGAATTTGTAAAAAAATTATACAGAAATTTTTTACAAATAATTCATATTTGATAATTTAATGATTACCCATAATCAAAATTTTAATATGGTTGACGGCAATTATAATATTTATTTAAATATTTATTATTAAATCATATTTTATGAAAAATCCAAATATTTATTTAATTCTACAACGATTTAATTAATTTAATCGTTGTAGAATTTGGTTAATTCTACAACTATTAAGCCAATATTTTTATTTCCTTTTAATAATAATTGAATACACATTTTTGTGATACAATCCAAAGAAGTGTTAGTATATTAATTTTCATTTATTTCAGATATGCACAAATATAAATGGAAAAGGTTTGTTCATATTCAGTATGATGAATGTGTTACATATCGTGTTTAGGTTTTCCCGGGAATTTTAATATTCGTGTAGTTTTATAATCCTATAGCAAAAAGTGTTACTATTATTATCGCTTCAGTTGAAGTTTTACATTAATGTAAAAACCCAACAGATTACTAAACGCATTTTTAGATGTTAGTACTACATATTGCTATAATTTTTTAAACATTTTAATGTTGATGTACCAATTTAAAACTTAATTTAATGTTTTTTTCCTATTTTTTTGCCAATATCTTTGAAATTTTTTCGACTTATAAATGTCCAGTTTAATTTATCTTAAAAGCACTATTTTGGAAATAATAAATATAAATAATTAATTTCTGAAGCTATGTAATGTAATTTCTGAAGCTATGTAAATAATTTTGAAATATATATAAAAATTAAATATGTAAACATTTTTAAATGAAAATGGATAAGAACTTTTCTTATAACATCAGAAATTTATTACAATTCTATTTTTCCAAAAATTTAAAACTCGTAAATATATTAAGCTACAAATGTACTTTATTTTTCAAAAATATTCGTCTTGAAATATTAACAATATCTTTAAAATATTAAATGAAAACAAATTTGCATCAGATTTTTGAACACTACATCATTGGACCACAAAATATTGTTGAACATCAATTTAAAAAGTTTTTAGATTTGTGTATTAGAACGAATTAAAACGATAAGAAAAACTATTTATACTGAAATTTATATTTTTTTCAAGTTTTAGCATAAACAACTAAGTTAAAAATATAAAGTATACGGTTTTTATTCAATAATATCATTCACAAAAGCATTAAATTTTTTTGAATCGAATTTTCTGCAAATTTAGTGGGTATATTTGCGAACTTTTTGGGTAAAATAAGAATAGGCTGTTGTCTTTATCAAAAATTTACAAAAGTACGGAAACCAGAAAGAAAACTTCAAACTATTTTGAAATTTATATATGAATGTTATTTTTTTTATCATATAACGTTCTTATTTTTTTAATTTAATTAATTTCAAAATGTATCAAAAAATATTTTCTAAAGCTAATTCGTAAGTCTCTGAAGTGAATTGTTATGAATGATCCAAAGAAATGTCTGGGATAATAAATTTAATTCGACTTTGAAAAGTAAATTTAAGAATTAAATCTTTAAAACCTTTGCTTACAAAAGGCCAAGTGTCTTTTATTTTTTGAAACATTTAAAATTTAAATTGGATTGGTTTTTCTGTTAATGAATCATAAATGTGATTAATAATGTTGTGTTATAGTATTGAATACAAAAAAATAAATTTTTTTATAAAAAATTATTGTGTTTTTTTATACTTTTAGTTTCCCGGGAATTCCCGTGAAATCGAACTTTTCATTCTTGTTTCCCGGGAAACAAAATATCACGGGAAATCCCAAACAATAATCGTGGTTCAAATGAATATAAATATGTTAAATGGTATTATTCGTATGACAAAATGGATTTACATATATATATGATATAAGTTTATATATTTATGATAAAATGCGATAATTAAATAATAAAAACATTATGAAGTTGTATAAAAAAAAGGTTATAAAAATTACTAAATCAAATCATTAAATGATGAAAAAGTTGTAAAATAGAATCATATTAATAATCAGTGTTTAAAAGCAGTGAATTGATAATGCTTTTTGAATTAGTTTTTGCTACTGCTTCCACAAAATCTCAACTTAATAAAATCCGTTCATCTTTTTAACTATTAAAATTTTTTGCCACCTACTTTTTAAGCAACTAGCAGTAAAAATAAATATGTAGCTGCATAAAAAGCAGTATCATGAAAATATTTCTCTTTTTATTTTGTTAGAGATTAAAAGGCTATTTTCAAAAAGCAAAAGGAAAAATTATTAATAAAATTAAAATTTTTAAATATAGTTTCTATGCATTGTAAATCAAATTAAATTAAAAATTTCCGAATTGAAAAGACATCAGATATTGATTACATTTTAACAAAACTAAAACTGAAGTGCTCAATTTTTAATTAAATAATCCTTGTTGTTTTTCCATATTAAGGTTTTTTATTTAACACTATCATATTTTGTATATATTATAGTGTTTAACATCCAAATTGATTGAATATTTATTTACCATGTGGTCGTTCAACTTTGGGCGGAATCTAAAATTTTTTGTACACTTTTGAGATTTGTCCGCCCTATTCAAACTCAAATTAAATTCAGCTATTATTTTATATTTGTTAGCATCTAGATGTACTCGACAAGAATTTTTGTAGACAAGAGATTTTTTTATTATTGTTAAAAAAATGTTTGAGTCTAACCATTTCTTTATAGTCGGTTTAGTCACAAAATATATTGGATCCACGATTTATGTATGTACATACATATATACCCGCTTTCCTTCATTCCGTTTACTGCTTCTGTAAAACCCGAACATATGACACACATTGTCAAATATCATTGCCTTATAAATATAATTAAATTTCGTAGTTATTTTGATATACAATTTTATTACGCAAAATATCAAAAATATTAGCACAATTGGTGCAGTGACAATAAGTTGTATTATTAAATCTGGATCAAAAATATATTTAAAAATGATTATTCAGAATTAGATAAAATATAACCAGTAATTACATTATAAGTACCGTCTACAATAAGGTCAGGTGGAAAAACGATTTTTAAATCCCCCTAATTATATTGTATACCAGAAAAATGGTTGGTAAAGAATCACTCAATAGAAGCGTTGAATCTTCAGTTCCCAGCTGCGGTTTAAAATCTCGACTCTAATATATTAAGCCCAAACAAACATTTAAAATGCTCACGAATATTACTATGTATTGTGTGTATGTATGTTTATTATTATTAATGTAATATTATTAGTATATTATTAATATTGTTTTGCTCTACTGTTGTTGTAAGAGTATGATAATACTCATTGGAACATGCAATACATTAAAATTTGAAAAAAAAAACTGTTGCTTGTTTGATTAAGCATAATTTAATTTTAAATTAAATAAATTTCTCACAACAGCACTTTAGTTTTGCTCATCAAAATAACACAAAAGTAACCAAGCATGTGTCGCAACCGAACTCACACAAATTTAACGCCATGACTTAAATAAATTATGGCCAACAACTTGAAATGTAGAGCCATTTTTATGCAGAATGTTTCAAATTTGTTTTTGCTCCTTATTTCATTTTACATGAGTGAGTATAAGCAAGTAAAAAATTCATAAGGAGCAATGAAACAAAGCAAAATATTATTTGTATAAAAAAGTGTGTTTTTTGTTTTCGCTATTTGGGGTTGAAAATCATAAAGCAAAAAAAAAAAAAAAAAACAAAGCCCTTTTTGGGGTTAAAAAAAAAAAAAAAAAAAAAAAAAAAAAAAAACAAATGTAACAGAATTGAGCAACGCAATAAAAACACCAACAACATACCACCATAATAATAAAAACAATATCAGTATACTTCTTTGATACGATGTAAAAGTCAAGTGTATAGACTGACATTCCAACAAGCTACATACTACCAAAATAACGGTTCATGCAAAATTTGACATTAGTAATATACATACGTACCTCCATTAAAAACTGAGTCGATCTAGCCATGTCATCCCTGTCTGTTGAAAGCAGATTCTTCTCCATGACGGATCCATGTTCAAATATATGTTAATAAAAAACTCACTTTAAACGAAAAGTATACATTTTTCTGATTTGATATTTAAATTGAACTCCCGTATTTTATTTATATGAATATAAACAAGTATATAGTAATAAGAAAAAGAAATCTAAAAGTCGTAGTGTTTAAAAAAGAAAAGCGGAGCGCGTGCAACACTTTGTGTTGAATTTTAAAACAATTTTTTGTTTAACTGTTAATACATACACAGTATGAGTATGAATTTCTTTGCCACACATATCAAGTGAAGTAGAAGAAGAGTTGAGCTGTTTTCAGTTTTACTTTGCCTTTTTTCAACATACTTTGTCACTGAGAAAATGCTGTTTGACGTTACTTTATTGCACCCGGGAGATAAATGAAACTAGAAGGGGATCTTAAGATTTTTACTCATGACTCTAAAATGGTCGATAAACAGGTAGTGGGGGCTGAAGGTTGTTAGTGGATACTCTAATCGTAATGTAGGAAATTTCTACCTTAAGGGCTGTTTTTTTTTTTTTATTTTATTCTGTTTGTTATTGTAACAGTTTCTGTTGAATGTGTATGTGGAGTTTTCCTTCTTTATACTTTTGTGTTGTTGTAAACGTAAACGTGTATGCATGTAAATGACAAGGACATATGTTTAAACAAAATGTTTGTTTTTGTACAAAAGCCCCATCTACTAAATTTAATCCTTAAAAATACGAATGGTTTCCTTTTTGTTTTACTCATAAGAACAATTTCATGTATGAAAATATTTTTGTGTGTGTGTCTGTACACAAATACATATGTACTAAATGTGTTTGTGTATAATTTAACCATAAGCACTTTTACCTTTAATAAAGGATATTTTATACTGTTGTTGTCTCTCAGTATACGTTAGATAAATACACATACATATGTATGTATGTATATATATATGTATACATATATAAAATAAATATGTATGTACTTACATTCATATTTTACTTTGTTTGCTGTCGTTTTTTTATACTTTCGAAGTAAGTAAAAATATGTTTAAAAAGTTTATCTTGAATAAGTAATGACAACACTTAAAACAAATGCTCAAATTATAAACATTGTACAATTTATTTACTACACATCTTACACACAAACACAAATAAGGATGACAGACAATTTAGATAAAAATATTAATATTAGACTTAAAATCCTTTAAATTAAATCAATCTAATATTGTATTTATTTATAATTTAGACATACATACATACGTACATGAATATATACACAACTAATTTGTTATTAAAGTATTTAATTATTTAATTTCAAAATAAAGATACTTTATATTTTTAGCAGTAAGACAAATATTTAATTAAGTATGTGAACATGCTTTTATTTACCTAAATAGTTTACTATCATTAATTACGAATTAAAATTTATCAATATTTCCAAAAATATTGATAAATTCTGTATGAGTATTACTTGACAATAATGTTATTTGATGAAGATTTTATTATATTATCTTAAAAAATTTCTATTTTACATTTCTTTATATTCCGAAAAGTACAAATTTTTGGTCACTAATTAGTTTTTTTCTTACTGTTCTCTTTATTAATATATCTGAGTTTAGGTTGAGGCTTTTAAAAATTTACAGCCACAACCCTATATATTAGTATTGAAAACACGATTGATTACAAATTAAAGTTTTCATTTTACGTCCCTCATCATACATTCAGACGTACATATGTATGTACATTATTAGGTTGGTTCAACAGTGGATAAAGAAAGACGAAGTGTAACGTACATGTATACTTGAATTCTTCACTGGAAATGCCTGGAAGAAAAATCTGCAAAATTTTCAGTCCCCTAATACCGGGAAATTATATGGGAATGCCCGGGATGTTTAAATTTTCTAATTCATATTTAGTTATTTTAGAATGTAATGTGTTTTTACAATTGTTAAATATCTTTAAGGAAATATCAAATATATATTTTATAGTCATGCATTTTTGTACGATAGACTGAAAATTATATAATTCAATTTTTACTATGCAATTTTTCAATATAAAATTAGATTTTGCAAATTTTATTTATTGTGATATTCAAAATTTGAAAAATATATTTATTAATCAATTTAAATATGTAATTTGCACGGATGTGAAAACTGTAGAGGAATCTCCATAAAATGTATAGGATATTCAAACAACAACTTAATTTTTTAATGCAAAAACGTGGTTCCAAAAATGTGGGCCGATTACTCTAGTGTATTACACTATACTCAAGAGCTCTTCCTATTTATCGTCATATTCAATCACCGTCTGTGGAAGGTCAACAACAGACTTCTCGAACATCGCATTTATAATATTCTCCGTGATGTCATCATCTGACCGTCCATGATTTTTGCATACATACATCTCACATATTGTATTTCATTAATGTTTTGATGCTATTGCAACATATATAGAATATGTAGGAGAAGTCCTATTGACTATTCCTATTTCTTACAGAAAATTTTACACTTGGATCAGAAAAAATTTCTTATTTGCCCAAAAAAAAATGGGAAAATATTTTCCATTCTGTGGTCACACTATGTTCATATTAGGAATATTTTTATTTGTATCAATTACTTTTGTTTGACTAAAATCAGCTGATTTGTTGTTTGCCTCCCAAAAATATTTTATGGTCACATTATGGCAAAGAAATATTTGTGATTTTCAGGCAAATGTTTCCCTAGTGTAACCGTTACTTTATGCATTTTTTGTTGTATCATTTATCAAAAATTGTAAACGGTTCTTGGGTTATAGTCTAAATTTAACAAACAATTATCGAGTTCTGTATTGAGACCGCTAAATAAGGTGATGTTATTATCATGATAGAAAAAAAGTAGGTGCAAATTCTTGTTTAACTCGAAAACCAAATCAAGGTTTATGTATGGATTTTGAAGGACATGCCTTGTTTTATTCGCAGCATTAAAAATGATAAACTTAACCATTTTTATGTTTTGATTTATTAAATGAAATTTTAATAACAAAAAATCTCAAAATTTGCATGAAAATGATTTTTTGACCACTTATTTCAAAATAACTTTGAAACTATTGAGCATATTAAAAAATTAAGGGTAATTTCAAGATATTTTTAGTCCGCATTTTTTGCTGTACATCTTATGTCAATCGTATACACCGTTTTAGAGTTATGAGAAATTATACAAGAGTGAAGAATGGACTCACCATGGGCGAAATAACAGACAAAAAACTGAAAACAAATTTGTTTTAGCACATCAACATCCATCAAGTTCAACTATTCATCTTTGGTGGAGGATTGTTTTTGATGACCAGTGTAATCGTAGGATGCTGATATTTGTTCTTAAGTATATTTAAGTATACTCTAAATATATTTACATATACATAAATATAAATATACATTGCAAAATTAAATTTTGAACCACCCTAATATACATATGTATGTATAGTAGGAATTCGTTTACTGGAGACAAACATTTGAAACTAGTCTGTTTTTGCGTGCTAATGACAGTCGTTCTTTGTTTACGCTGCAGGTTGTAATTTGTCGAGAAATCATGAAAATATTTTGTAATTGTTGTTGTTAGATTTTTTTGTTTCCTTCATTTAAAGGGTTAAACTAAAGGGGAAATTTATTCTTACATACAAAACTTACATTATAATAATAGACAAAAATATCAAAAACATTTAATATAATTCCGCACAGACAAAAACAATATTAAAAACAAAGAAAAAAATATATATTTTAATTTCTCTTCAAGTATTTACGTGGGTGTGTTAGTATAATTTTAAGGAAGTGTGTGTATGTGTGTTCACTATAGATTTCTTTCATTCATTTAATTCATTTGCTCAAAGGCATAATTTAATTTGTGTTTTATAAAGATAACAAGACTCTCAAGTACATAAGTAATTCTCTTCGTCTGCTGAGAGAATGAATGTGCGGTGCGATTGGTATAAATGAGTGAAACTTATTAAAACAAATTAAATGGAAGAACTTAAAGTAGTATTAAGTTGTTTAGCTATAACATCAGTTTCAATTTCAGCTTTTCTTGTTCACCAACAGAATTTGTTTCACCTCAACTCATAGAACTCCAATTAAAACATGAACGTCAGTAAAGAAAATGAAATGAAACTTTTCATTTAATTATGGTGAAATATACAATGACTATCAGATCAGACTGAGTATTCAGTCATTCATTCATTCATTCACTTGGGCTTATGGTTGACGAAAATCATGAAAATTACAATTATACTGGTGGCCACAATTAGCACTAAAACCATTTAAGCATCCGTTAATAAAGAGCTTACATCGAATTTTTGTGACAAATCCTATAAAAATTTCAATAAAACTTTTTATAAGTAATTTTGTCTGTGTGTCCGTAGCTTTCAAAGACAAAATAACAAAAAAAAAAAAAAAAATTAATTCTCTTGTAGTTTTCGTTCATGCTATCAAATGATTGTTTTTCGATACTTTTTGTTAGATGCGAATCGAAAAAACAAATAAAGACATACATGCGATTAAAAACAGTTTTTGGTCGAATTAAACGGAAAGAATGTCTCAATAAATCCCTAAAGTTCGTTGTCACTCACATACAGTCAAAAATACAGTAAAATCACGATTATTTGCTTTATTAAATATTAACGTAATTGATGATAAATTTGATTACCGTCTCATTTAAACTATAATTAATGACAAATAACGGATCAAACTATAATTTAAAATATACGACAGAATTTATTCGTTTGATAAGAATACACTGTCCTCCAATAAATTATTTAATTTTTATTAAATTTCAATGTTATATTATGTTAATATAACAGGCAAATAATAATGTTCTCTTAGAAAATATATTATGAAACATTATTAAATTAAAAATAGTATTTGAGATAATCAGTTCTTTACTGTACATTTTTTTTTCTAAGAAAACTAAGTGTGGAAATAAGTTTTTACTTTAGTATTTTTTATTTCACGTGTTACGTTGTTAAACATTGTATTGTTGAAGAAAAAATAATGGAAACTTTTTCTATTTTCTGGTCAAGTTTTGTGTGTTTAGTCCGTATAATTTTAATTTGATTAAAAGTTTACATTCCTCTGATGTTCATGTGGTTGGAATGAATAAAATTTTTTTCCCAGTCAATTTTTTTTTTTTGGCCTAACGTTGACACAAAGCTTTTGAAAGAATAGATTTAATCCAGTAATTTCTAAATTGATAAACATGTGTTTCTTTTTGGAAATTGTTTAATACAAAAAGTAAACTTTTGATTGACGTACATATATTTTTTTTCCTTTAAACTTTAAAATTTTTAATCGAAACAATCTTTAATGTTCAAAAAATACTAAAATACATAATAATTTTTTTATTTCCATCAATAGTTTTTTTTTATCATCATGATTTATAACAAAAGTTGAAAATTTTTTAAAACTATTTTCATCAGATGAAAAAAATAGAAAAACATTTATTTGAAAAATATTTATTGAATTAAAAATAAAAGTATGAATAAAAAACATTTGAAATTTTTCCATACTGATACTTATTATTTTCATCATGATGGATATTTTTATTACAAAATAAATAAAGGATTTTTATTGAAGATTAAAGTTACTTATATTTATTGAAAAATAAAACTTAAAAGTTTTTGGGTGTCCATTTTATATATTTAACATGAATTTTAGAGTTGTTTTTGGTATTAACAAGCCATCGTTCCCTTGTTAATAAAATATTTCCTTAAGTATATCAAATTTTAATTTAATCGTTATGTTATAAAAACCCGAAACCTTATCCCTGGTTTCAGAAACCTTATTAAATAGACTTTTATGCATATTTTTGTTAAAACTCATTTTTCGCTTTATTAAAACAACTAAATGTAAATGTTATAATTTTTAATTCGAAAAATGTCTAATATAAATAAAATACATAAACTTTTAGATCGACATAAAAACTTTATAATATTTTTGCAAATTGATATTTTTTTGAGCCGCCATGGTTTTAGAATGTATGATTAATAATTAAAGATAATTTAATATAATACTTCATAAGAGCCATTCACATTTGAATGCTTGTATTACACAAGCAAGTATTTTTCACATAATTGCATCAAAAGTTATTTAAAAAGGCCATAATTTAGAAAAAAAAAAAAAATATTTAAAATTGAAAGTTGATTTCATAAAAGTAAACGCAAAAAGAGATTTTCCCATATGTTTTCAATAAATATATTTAAAAATTCTTTCAGCTGTTTATTTTTCCATATTTCAGTATTTATATGTAACCGATGACGTAACTAGTTACTGTTCATTTTCCTAATATTGAATTCTGCAATACATTGAAATTAATGATATTAATAATTATGTTATTCATTTTAATATTTTAAATATTTAAATAGCATACAACTCGTACATTTTTGAAACTAACAAGGTGTTTTTCTTCAAAATTTAAAAGATTTTTAAAAGGGTACTAGTTGTCATTATCTAAAGCCAAACATATTTTGTAAACTATTGCTTAAGGTACAAAAGAATATGATTTTTATTTTTAATTTTTAAATAGAACTAATTTAAAAAGACTTTTTTAATATGTTCAAATATTTTGCGGTGGAAATATTGGTTTACGTTCTAATAAATGTACTTAGGTGCAATTTTTAAGTTTAGTTTTATTACAAATCTTACGCTTTTGTGGATTAAATCTTATATGGTGGAATGGGGGAACATGTACATATGTATGTATGTATTTGTTTGTGATAGTTTTAAGACAAACTACTTGACATGGAGTTATGATTAAGATGAATGTGCAAAATTTACTTCTTTATTTGCTATTTTTTGAACGTGTTTTGCAATTGGTGACCAAACAGTAATTCGCTTTGTTGCTTTACTTTTTCATTTTCCCACACAATGGAGAAAATCCTGTGAACCTATGTATAAGAATGAAATGTAAATTCAAAATTTTACCAATTTGAAGAAACATGTAATAGTTTATTGTCAGTTATTTTCTGTTTTGTTTACTGTTGACGAAAAGGAAAAACGCATGAAATAACAGACAAATACTCATTCTGCTTTCATATAAAAATAGAATTTGAATTCACATTTATATTTTTGCAAACTTTTGAATGTAGTCGAACGATAAATGGAATCGTGTATTGGATCTCTAGGGAAATAAAAAATATGCAAATTGGAATTGGGAAGGTGACAGTGGGCGACAAGGCAAAGACATAACAACTGAAATGGTAGTAATTGATGGTGGACTTTCCAAATGTCTTCTTATCTGTGTGGGTATGTACATCACATGTGTATGATTTTGAATGAGAATGAATAGCTTTTCTAAAAATAAACAAACTCAGAACAAAACAAATATTTGAATATTTTTCTATTGTACTTCATAGTTAGAACTTGTATTGTTAGTCGTCGTATTTATAGTTATAGTTAGTTACTTTTGGTTTCATTTGGGAATTGTATTTCGTCTTCTTCAATCTTATACATATGTATGCACGTATGTATTTACTATTGGCACATTTACATACATGAATGTGTTATTTTTTCCGGTTGGTCCCATTATTGACCATCATGCTCTGTTGACAGTTCGTTTAGTCATGGGTAGTTAAAGTGTTTAAAAAAAAAAACGAAACACACAGATAAACAAACATTTATTTTATGTCCCTGTTCATACTTGATTTGCAAACTCAAAGTCATAAACTTGTTAACTCCATTTGGCTTGTCAATATGTCGATTTGCCACATATTGACTCCCATGATGCTGCTTTTATAATTTCTTAGCTACTGCCATGTTTCGATGTTGGTATCATATCTATTTTTTATACACTACACTGCCAGTTATTATGCGATTGTATTGATATTTGAAACGCATAAACAAATTTTCTAACGCCCATAATTTTGATTTAACGATAGACGTTCATCTGACTGGTTGGCAAAATAAATAAATAAATATCGAAGGGTGTTTATGGTCTGTTTTTTAGCTACAACTAATAGTTGAAAAAGTTTTCCCAATATTGTTAATGAAAGTCAATATAGAAAGGAATTGAAATTTTAATTTATACATATTCGTTACCGAAATTAAAATCGGTCTTACCCAACATTTTGAAATTGTTTAAACAAACGATCAAAACGAATTGACTAAATAAAAAATGTGTGTTTTTGAAAATAGTTCGATTTTGATCGGATTTAGCAACTCCAATTTACGAAATGTATACAGTTTATTTAGAATTTTACATGTAAATTTTATAAAAGTCCAGTTTTAACTAAAGGTGCCTCTATCTAAGAATCAAGTTGATAAGCATGCATTGGAGTGTAGGATGTCATATGTTCCGGTTTGACTTTATTACTTGTTTCTATGCTTCATTTTAGTCATGCAGATTGGAATGTTATTTCATTTGCATTGTAACTATAATTGTCTTAGGTAGTTCTAAAGAAGTGCCACTATGAAATCTGTTGTATTTTCTACTTAAGAAATTTTTTTTTTATGTTTTTTTGAAAACACAAGTAAATATATATATACATATATATTAGGGTGATATCTTTTTTTGGCTACAAAATACTTTACATACATTAAAAAATATTTAGTTGATACAATTCACGAATATTGTATTTTTCGTAAGTAAAAAACATTACTCTTGTGCAAAAATAATGGGACTTTACTTAAGCTTCGAACGAAATAATTAATATAATTAATCATTTCTAAATAATAATTTTGACGCTTGAAAATTTTTGTAAACGATTTTTAAAAACGTTGTTTTGTAAACAACGTTGCAGATTTTGATATACTGATTGTAAATTGTTTTTCAGATCATCGAATTAGCAATTCGATTTATAGCGATTTATTATAGCGATTTTCCAAGTCTACGTTTGTTTATGTAAATATAATTCCGTGTGATTTATCATAATTACCTAAAGGTTACTTACAGTGAACAAAGTTGTTCAAACTGGCAAATATGTGAAGCAGTTAAAGTATGAAAGTAATAGTCAATGTTACTTTCATACTTTTACACATAAAAATTGCATCTTTATTGCTTTTTACATTATTTTTATTTTCATATTCGTTTATGTACAACATCTATAAAAAATGTATATTTCAAATATTTCCCTTTTTCATTTTTGGTTAAACTTATAATAAAACATCATAAAATCTCTATATAAAAGTTAATGTAAGTCAACGAAAATGACTAATATATAACATGAATATAACATGAATATAACATACAACTCAATACAAATGCATATGTATATGTATACGAAGAAAAATCATGTGAATTCACATAATGTTTGTTCATATAAAATATTTCCAAAATAAATATCCTTGGAAATATTATTTAGTTTTTTGGTAAATATTGATCGAATGTTCAGTTCATGTTATATAAGTTTACTAATTTGATTTTATTGAAATTTTTCTTGGGTTATTGTTCCTCTGATCTTTTAATCTGTCTACTCTAACAATTTTTATTTTATTTTTATTATTTTTTTCTTTTTTTGGCAAGTTTTTACTCTTCAGGAGATGTTTGTCTTTGCCGACTTAACAAACTTCTATTTATTTTACCCTTCACCACCATAGGTGGTTGAGGTATTATGTGTTTGTGCAAATATTTTACCGCAGAGAAAAAATCTTCCTAAAGTAAAGTATACCGTTCGACTCAGAATCACTTTCTGAGTCGATTTAACCATGTCCGTCCGTCGGTCTGGTTGGCTGGCTGTCCATGTAAAGCATGTGCTCAAAGTACAGGTCGTAATTTTAAAGATAATTTGATGAAATTTAGTACATATGATTTTATTTGCACAAGGAAGAAGTCTATTAAATTTGGTCATGATCCTCCCCGAATTGAGTTTTAACACTCATAAATACCATAAAAACAAAAATTTTTTCATGAAATTTTTGTAAGCACAAATCAGTGTGCCAAATTTCGTCAATCGGTCTATAATTGAGCATAGCATAAAAACGTTTGTATCGACTTAATATTCGACACAAATAATATTTTCATATGTATAAATGATAATGCAAAATTTTATGAAGGTTGGTCCATAATGGACCATAGCTCACATATAAGACCCCCAAACCACCCAAAAATGCATAAATACATATGAATCTTAGTATAGACGTAATATTCTCTATTTGTATTTTTACATGTGTAGGACCATAATTGGTCCCTTCCCGAATTTTGGTACACATAGGCAATAATATAGGGTATCATATGGTCGGGCTTTACTGACTATACCTTTTTCTCTCTATTTTTTCTAAGTAAATGTGTGTCTTTCGGTTTGTTATTCCATACATAAGATTTACTTTTTGGTATAAGGAGTTTTAATAAGTGGTAACTTTTTCAATACATGTTCGTATATATATACTTATGTATGTATGTAGTACACATAATTTTTACATGTAGGTACATATATATTTTCCAAAGCTAGTTATTTAATGTGTTTTTACAAATATTAGAGCGCCTTCAAGTCACCAGTAAAAAAAGTTAATCTATATATTGTGAACAAATTCTTTAAATGTTAAATGTTTTTCAATGCTTTTGTCATCATGTAAATTGAGTCACTTTAATGTTTGTTAAACACTTAAAAGTTACAGATTGAATTGCACAAATAACAATAGACAGACATTGTTTGTCCATTAGAAAATTTAATTATGAAACAAACCATCTTTATATTAAAATTTCTTTTAAACTTTAGTATAAAAATTTGTTTCTTTTGCTTAAAAAATTTAACTTTGTGTAATCCGAACGGATTACTTTTTAGGTTTATAATTATCAATATATTCAATCATTATTACATATATTAATTTTTGATTGGAAATTAATTTATTTATTTCTTACTTCAAAAATCAAGTAAAAAATGTAAATTATATACAGAAGGTACAAAATATAAACGTAAGAATAGTATAATTTTTACAATATTTAAAAAATAATTTTTCGAAAATATATACCGGGCGTTATCAAAAAAATTTTACCTGGCTGAAACTGACTTAAATCTTTAATAAGGTTAAACAAAATTGTTTCAAATCGGAACTCATAACACTTAATACTAATAGCGTGCAAAATTTTAGTACCATTAGTTTCTTTTTATGACCATGACTGTTGTTTATAGTTTACAAACTTAGAAAAACGCCTAAAAATTTCGTCGATTTTCGCATTCATTTAAAATTTTTAACTCTTTCCTTATTGGACTTTGCGAATAAATTCTGCACCATATTCCAAAAATTTTTCATAATTAGTAAGTGTTTGTAATGGTTAATAAAAATGTGGAAGCGGATCAAAAAATTTTAAGATTTTTTGAAAAAAATTAAATTTACTTGTGTTAAAAAGTAAATTTAGTTTCTTTGCAATAAATTCTTAAATTATATAAATTCTAAAAATTATATTATATATTCAATATTACTTCGATTCGATACCAAATTTTAGCATAATTTTAAAAAATTACGATTTTTCTTATTATACTATGGGATTTTACCAAAAAATATGGGCAAATCATTTAATATATAGATTTTTTGATTTTTGTATTCAAATTATAAAAAAAGGTGATGACTTTTCGTAGATCTTACTAAGAAATCCTAAATTTTAATTCACTTGTGTTAAATATCACTGAACTACAGAAATTTAAAACTTAACCATCAACCATTTGCTGTATAATAAATATCCGGTGCACTATCCGGTAAAAAGTTAATCGCTGATAAAAAATTAAATATTTACGATTTTTGAGATTTTGCAGTTCTTTGCAAGAAAATTTTCGCCTCTGAGGTAAGTGAGTGCTTCCCTACAGCTTAGTGTTTACCTTGTTCGTTTTAGGAAACCAGACATGGGATTTCATCTACACAAACCGCATGCGTTTAAAAATTTCAAACTTTTTGATCATCGAAACATAATTGTAGAGAATAATTTTAATGATTAAAATTTATATTATGAAAATAAATTAAAGAAACTTTATTTAAATCGGCTAAAGCGGCATGCATTTCCAACATTTATTTTATGCTGACAACTATCGCGAAGTATAAATGATGTTAATATTAATGTGAAATGAAATCATTTTGTTTGGTCAATACTAAAACTTAACTATTTTAAAAGAAACATGTTCTTAACTTCAAAAATCTAAATAACATATTTTTAACAAACAAGTTAAAAAATTTTGTTATAATAAAATAAAATCATACATTATGTATTTTTCAAACTAAAAACTATAGTCACTTATTTTTTCAGAAAATGATCGGAAGATATTGGTTTTATTTAAATTTTTAAATATTATTATTTGTTTGGTATTTATGAGTTTGTGCAAAAAATAAAATTAATTTTTTTTCAGTGTACTTTGATAAATGCTGAAGATTTTAAAATAGTATATGAAGCGAGAGCACTATTTTAAATATTTTTTTTTAAGATTTAAATTCAAACCTCCACAGAATTTGTGTACAGTTTTTCGGTGAATGTAGATATTATTAAAATAAGAAAGTGTGAAAAAATCCCAGATATCCCCTCAAAAAAAGTTGAAAAATTCCAAAAATTGCTTTTTGACATTATCAGTTATAAAGTCTGCATATTTCCGTAGTTCCATAAATTTTAATTGAATACTTTTAACAATATATTATAGATTCCTTAACTCTAAACTGTTTATTTTAGACTCAATAAAGATATTGACTTAAATTTGTTTAGACAATTTTGTTATTTAATTAGCTAAAGAAAATAAAAACTAAATCGATCGAAGATATGATATGAAAAAATCTAGACTTGCTTGATTGAGGAATTTGAAATTTCAAAAGCAAATAACTTGAAAACTATTAGAGAAATCATAGAGCAGAAATCATAGAGATTTATAACTTATCTATGTAGACAAATATATTTTTTATAAAATACTATATTTATATGACATAGTTAAAATTTACTGTTTATATTTTAACATGGAATTTCATCTGAAATAAAACTATTTAATTTTGATATACATACATACGTGTATATTCAAAAAATGCATATTGCCTGTCACCTTGAGCTTTATAACTGGGTAATATTGTTACAAATAATTACATTAAAAAATCTTTCCTTTTTCGTTTGCCATTTAGGGCAACAAAAAAGCTTTTAATAACAAAGCTCGGTAATAACAATAAAAAAATTTAAAAGAATTTTTAAATAACAAGTATAAAATTATAGAATGTTAGATGTAATAGAATGGAAAACGAATATCTTTGAAAAAGTGACGTTTTTTTTACTTTTCGAACAAGTCTTCTTGAGATGCAATCTAACTAAGCATATGTTAAATAACTTAGCTAAAGAACAACAAAAATTTCATATAAATATATACAGAAATATGTTTGTATGTATGAGTGGTTACTGCTTAACCCAAATTAACCGGGAATCTTTTTTTTCAAATATAGATCTATGGGCCATAACAAAATTTACCTATTGTATAAAATTATGTTACGGGCCCTATGTTGGGCAAAATGGGCCATTATTGCAAAATTTTTTAAGGAGATATCGAGAAATATATTTTACCTACTTCTAAGAATACCTACATATTTGAGTGGGAAATGTGTCCGATATTATTTCTTATTTTAGCTCTTGGCTGTTCCAATATAATGAAGTACATACAGGTATAGGTTATAAAACATATAACCTACTTTTTCATGATATCAATTTCAAATTTTTTTTTACAATTTTTTTAAGGGTTTCAAAACTTCCAAAGACATATTATAAATAATCTTTAATCATGCTGATATTATTAACAAGCTTCCATATAATTAAATGCAATTTAGGTTTTTTTAATTTTGAATATTTTCCATGCTATACAGCTTTTTATGTGACCGGTGTTTGCGTAGCCATATGGATGCGCTAGGTCAATTTGGGTTAAAGTAAAACAGCATATACGTATATATATACATACACGTTTTCATATATGTGTAAAGCTTCATTAGTTAGTTACCTTTATAAGAATGTAAGTTTGTGTGTGAAAGATCGTGTTGTTTTTGTTGTAACGAAATTGTGAGACAGCACATTAGACATGCTAAAAAAAAAAAAAATATTTCTTCATGGGTCTAATATTTTTCCGATTAAGAATAAGAAAAATCGAATCGAACATTACTTTTTCTTCCCATACCTTTTTCATAAAAAAATAAAATTTGATTCGTATATAATTTCTAAAAGAATAATTTGATTTATTCTTTTAGAAATTTTGGAAATTTTTTGTTTAAATTTTCATTTTCATTTATTTTAATAAGATTCTAATGCAAATCCTAAATAAAAGTGGAAAAGTGGAAAATTTTAGCAACAAATTACAATTTTCGAAGAAAAAGTTATTAGAAAATAGAGTTTATAAATTTGCACAAAATGAACTCCATTTTACAGGATATATGTACATAATTTTATCAAGCAGAGCTTGTTCTGTTGAATGGTCCCAATATGTAGCTAAAAATAATTAAAAACTAAAAATCTTCAAAAAAAAAAAAAAAAAAAAAATTAAAACATTTCTTTACAAATGAAAATAAAATTTAAACAATTTGTTTTAATCGTTTTGCTTAGGTGTATTGCCNNTTCATCCAGGCAATACGTTTGGCAAAACATTTCTCGTATTGTTGTGTTTTCTGGGATATAGAAAAATGTTTTAATATTTAAGAAATTATTTTTAAATACTATGAAATAAAATCAATGAAACTGAATACTTATATTTATGTACAAACTTTTTTCTGTGCAGTTTTTTTATTAGAATCATATTTTAAAAAATATAAAAAACATATTTAAATGTTACAAATTTATAAAATTTGAAATATAGTATGAATAAGAAATATTTTATTTTATGTTTTCCTCCACTTAAATAAGATAAAAAATTACAATAATTCGGAAAAAAATTATTTAATATTTGTCGATTAAAGCATGCAGTATAATATAGTATTGTTATTAAATTTATCGGATTTTTTTTAACATATTTTATCACCAATTGGTTTCTAAAGATTTTACATTTTAATTTTAATAATAAAATGTTAAGAAATTGAATAAATGTTGGAAAATTCTTCTAAAAATTAATAAAAATGAATGGAATTACTTCGTCTATAAATGTAATATCTTACTATGTTTATTATTGTATCTCTGTTAATTTTTTATTTACATAAATATGTATATAAGTAACCTTTTCCAAACATCAAATTGAAAAAAATAATAATTTCGATAAATATCCGAAACGAGTTTCGCTATTCGAATCTAAATTACATTTAGGGAACAAATTATTATATGGGCAGAACTAATAAGCTATAAGTGCGTGATTTTGTGCATGTTTAGGTTAGGAATATGTAAACATGTTAACAAAGAAAGTACTTTTTACAGGTATGTGTGGTGCCTGTATGATGGTATTGGGATGGGATATAGTTTCTCTTTTATATCGCACTCTCTAGTCATCGCCTTCAACTAAGTATCTTTGTGTAATATGATATAACGTTACAGAATGTCTGCAATTTCGTTTACAAGTACATTGTGAATTTTAATTTTATTTACATACTTTTCTCATATATGTATACGTATATGTAGATATACACACAAGTGTTTTTTATAAGCATTTATTTTAAGAAAAAAGAAAACTTCTACTCATACAGCTTCACATTATTATAGACATGATTTTAATATAATTTTTATTAAAGAAAGCGCAAAGGATATATACATATACAGATACACACATATAAACACTCTTTCATAATAAAGTATACGAGACATTTACTTTGGCAGTGAAGAAAACATATTCTTGTAATTAAATTTAAATTCTTAATAAAATTTGAAATTTAATAAAAAAAAAAAAATAATAATAATAATTTTAAAAACAAAATCAACTTTTAACAATATAAAATGCGCAGTTAACAAGAGTTTATATTATACGAAATGTAAATTTAATTATTTTCAATATAATAAAATGTAAATAAAAAATATTTATGTCATTCTATTCATATACATGCATACTTTGGGTATTTTCGCATTAAATGTAGTTATGTACATATGAATATATAAGTGATCATAACCCTCCCCCAGTCACATGAGCCTGATAAATACTTTGTTGACTTATAATTGCACTTTATATACATAAAATACATAATATATGTATGTATGTATGTATGTATGTATGTATGTATGTATGTATGTATGTATGTATATTTCGATTTTATTTTCTATGAAGTCAGAAAGAAAGTAACAAGGATTTTTCGTTTTATTAAAGAACTATTAAGTAAAATGTCACATTGAAAAAATATAAAAAGACCACTCCAATTGGTTTTCAGTTCCCTACTACCAATGGAATGCCAATTAGCATTATACCGTTAAATCTAAATTAAACCGTTAAATCTAAAAAATGAAATTTTGAAATTTCACTTTCAATAAAGGTAAGCTGCATACGACCATCAACAAGTATGCTTAAAAATTTGTATTTCAATAACTTTAAAATTCTTTATTAAGTGTACCCCACTCGGTCTTCTTTAGTGCTCTGTTTTTTAGTGTCATATAAATTGATATGTTTTTTTTCAACACTATAAACACTATAGCATACATATATTATGCTAATATGTACAGTTGTAGTTAATGTTATTACTTATTATTTTAATGTAGGACAACTGACCTTTTTATTAAGTTTATATATTTTCAGCACTAAACTCATGAAAAGTATTTAATTTAACTTTTACTTTGAAATAACATGAAAAAAAAATCAACTGCAAAGTGGTTGTTGTGTCAAAACAAGTTAAGGAAAAAATAATAATAAATTCCTAAAGCATATGAAACTGAGTTAATGCCAGGCTTTTAAAGGAAAAATACTTATACTTGTGGAAAGTATATTTTATGGAACCAATGAAAACAAAAAGAATAAATCTTGTGTTTTAAAGAATAAAAATAAGAGGTATTTTTAGGTACACATAAACACATATACATATATGAAATGTGTATAGTATAAAAGGATGTAGTGGTAGTAGTAAAAATTCTTAACATTTGAGATTTTTTTTATTTTTGTATTTAATTAAGTTTTTACTTCTCATATTGTACGTACAAGAGGTTTATGTGGTTCTTTATATGAACATTTTATTAAAATCAACTTCACATCCTTATGAAATAAAAGCAAAAAGAAACATACATGCGTTTTACGAAAACGTTGAGGTCTGGAAAAAAATGTGAATAATTTTTATTGCGATATTTTAATTTTTATTCTTACTTAATACTTTTTCATTGCCATATTTATGAAGATGAAAATATTTATAACTTCTAAAGAATTTTAATGAAAATTGTAATAAAATCCTAATATTTTATTAACATAAGTATTTGAACAAGTTAATAAACTTGGTTAAATATTTTAGACATTTGAACGATTTATTGTACGATATATTTATAACGTTAGAACTAATAAATATTCCAAATGTTTTCTTTTTAAATTTCTATAACATTATAATTATTTAATAAAACTTCTTTGCAAACTATCTTTTATAAGTTGAATGTAAACTAAAAATTATAGAAATCCATTATGGTTATTATATGATATATACCACAAAATAAAAAAATTCTTGTGGCCACTGCAAAACTATTTTTTTAGTTAAATGCATACACACATATATATAGACAATATATATATTAGGGTGTTACAACGTTCCTATAATTATGAAAATTGATTCATACGGCCTTTTACGTCGATTAATATTATAACGATAGAATCAAAATTTTTATGAAAAACAAACAAACAAACATACACACATACTAAAAAATTACGAAGAAATAAAAAGTAAAACTTTACTACCAATTTTATACAAAATATTATTTTTTCATTCATGTTTATCTTTTCCCAAAAATTGCAACGTAGGGGTATAAAGTTTATATTATTTTGGTAGTCAAATTTCTTTTAGATTTGTTATAGAATCATGAACTTTAAAATCATCTTGTTCCAAATTATCGTATGAAGTTGAGATTTGGTAAATGACATTTTCTTCCATACACTTTGGATATCTATTTATTTTGGCATTAGCATTTGTAATTTATTAATGTAATATTTTAAATCAATTTTTTAATTAGTAATTGATTGTAATTATTAGACCTAACATTAAGATGTAAACTTACGATTATTCAAGTAATTAATACTATAATAATTTTTACAGAACACATACAACAAAGGGGTTCTGCTGTATATGTTATGTTGGCAAAATATTTGAAACGAAGTCTTCCATGAAGTAATAAGTTTTTATCTTTAAATTTGCCACTCGTGAAACACTCTCCTTGATGTAAAGAACGATATCTTTTGGTAATGTTCATTAGATGATACTGTAGCCATTATTGTTGCAATTGAATGAGTTTTCAAAAAATAATAATAATAATAAATTACAATTAAAAGTGTGTAAATATTTTTCTACAAAGCTTTTAATATACTTATGATATAAATGATAAGGCAATTTTAATCAACATCCAGAGAGATACATTTCTTAAAATATTTAAGTTTTGGACAAATAAAAAAAGCAAGTACTTTAAAGTGGCATAAAATAAAAGTATAAAAAACAAGAACAATAAAAACTTACTTAAAATTATTAACATCAAAAATGTATGAATTCGCCAAAAGTAAAAGTTGTTTTTTTTTTTTTGGAAAATACTTAAAATATTCCCAACAAAATGTCCTCAAGCATGATGAATTTTCATCTTCATTCTTTTGTGTAAATTTACTTTGTCATAATCGTTATCATTGTATAAAGTGTACATGTAAAATCTTAATATAATTGTGTTGGAGAAGTGGAGGGGGGATGTAGTGAAATGAAATGTGTAATTCTAAACGTTTGGATGTCTCTGTTTTGTGATGAAACTTTTCCTAACGCCAACCCACAACCGAACATGTCTCCCCCAAAATACAAAATAAAATAGAAAACCTGTCAAAAATCTGACAAGTACTTGTCAAATGTTTGTAATATAATGTACATTATACGAGTGTAATATTTATGTATATTGCACTAGCACGAGTAGTTACTTAAGTTTTGGCAGATGCAGCAAATAATGAATTCATTCATTTTAGAAATTTCATACATAGATTTTACTGTATAGTCTTTTGGAGGATAATACAAATCAGTTCTTAATATTTTTAAAATTTATATGTATTTTTTATATTTATTTTTTAAATCCTATGAAAATAAATATCTAAATATATGCTTAGTCTTAAGGGGAAAAAAAAAACATTTTCTGCTATTTAAATTAATTTAAAATTCTAGATTGAATTAAAATTTATTTTCGGAATATCTTAAAATTTTGGGAGTATTACAAAATTACTGTCCACATTTGGTCAGTTTGTGAGTGATATAGATATTTAATTTAGACATATTTATCACACGAATTCATAATGTATGTTTATATCAAATAACTATTTAATTAACTTAAAAGAATATGGACTTTTATATCTCACTTTATTTTGTATAATCCAGTAAATTTGGATGGGATACAAGGAACATTTTTAAAGTGTAAGGTTTTGTTTTTGTTGCTTCTTCAAATATGTCATTGTTAAACTTTAGTGTCAAAAATTATATTGTGTTGGAAAATTAAAATGAGTCGTTTATGAAGTGTTTGCTGGCTTCACACAAGTGCTCTTTTCAATGATAAACAAATAGTTACCCATAATTTTTCCAAGTAACTATATTAATAATGATAATGATAATAAATGTATATAAGTAAGAATACGTGATTACAAGTAAAACAAGAAAAACTTTATTAAGATAACATGACAAGGATATTAATACTCATATACTTACTTATATTAAAATTTAAAATGAAATTCTACTTAAATGTTCTCTGAATATAACTTGTTTATTAGCAATACAACAATAGTTCGACTTTAACGCTTAGAAATGTTTAATACACATACATATATATTAATAGTATGATTTCATATACAAACTTAATTTGATATTTTATTATCGGGAATCATGTCTGAAGTTTTCATTTGCGGTTTATGCTGTAATACTACATGATAAAGTTGTTGTATTATATATCCTTAAATGAAAAAGTTAAGTTAATTTTAATATTTAATAAATTTGTTATTTTAACTAAAGTGTTTGTCAAATTTTAAATTAATTAATCAATTTTGATGTCAAGTAAAATGAAATTCTTCAATTTGAATAATGATTGCTTAAATGAGAAATAAATGTATGAGAAATTACGTAAAAATGATTGTTATGATGTCATAAAGTTTTACAGTACAAAAGAAATATAAATATTATTTATTAATTTCAAAATTTTATAAAATATGACAATACGACATGATAGCACACCTTGTGAACCCCTATATGTATTTTATAAAATTTTAGTCTTGAGGGTTATTGATTACATTTTTAATTAAATTACTTTACAAGTAATTGTAATTGAATATTTTCAATTTATTCTATACACATTTTGAAAGATTCTTTTTATGCAAAATTTTTTTATAAAACATCTTAAAAACTAGTTAGGAATGGAAATTTTAAACATATTTTTTTTACTCGAATTATTCGATTAATCCGCATAATTTGATTGATTAAATTGTTATTCGAAATTTTTGATTTTTATTTAATCAAACAATTATTTGATTTCAATTTGACGATTAATCGGACAAACAATATTTTAGCGCTTACCGTATTATAAAATTTTTAAAATTTTTTATCTTTTAAAAATAATATATTTTGATTTTTTTTTGGAAAAAATGTCTTAATAAATTTGATTGTTACAAAACAATTTAGCATTGTCTTTTGCTGCTATAGAACAATTTTTCATTATTTACAACAAACATACTACGTTTATGTTTTATATACAAAGATTTTCCATAAAGTAACTAAAAATCTATTTTATTTAGGAATTGTTTCATTTTTATTTTGTTCGTTATCTGAATATTTATTGTGTGATCGTAGGAGGGATGAATGAAAAAAAAAACGAAATTGATAACTGAAAATGCTGTAAATGTACATTATCACTCACACGTTTCATATTGTACTCAAAATGGTTGGCAGAGTAAATTGTTTTCTAAGTGTGCAATGTTGATTATGCTTTTAATCAGAATTTTAAAACTCATTGTTGATTTTTTTTTATTTATTTAGCTTTTTTGATTTGCACCAAGCGAATCTATTGAATGTGCTAGAAAACGACAATAAGTAATGACGTGTTGTAACTGTGGTGGTTTATTTTTCTGTCAATAAATCCAATATACATATAAGAAAAATTTCGAATTGTTAGTTTTTAAAAAAGTTCCCATATTTTTATTCCTTGTAGAAATTGCCACCGTATTTCGTGATCGTATTGTAGACGTATGTAAGTAATTACGAATGCTTTTAGCAAACATATTTGTTTTGCTGTTAAGGACATTAAGAATCTTTTATTATTATTTTATTGTATGTGTAGTAGAGTGTGATTTTATAATGTTTTACACGAATAATGTAAAAATCATTCAAGTGTTAACTGTCATAAGCATTAGTACACTTCGTTATGAATTCTTGGTTGTTCGATTTGTTTGCAATGCAGTTTTAAATCTCACGCTTTCTTTTTGTATGAATGTATGTATACATTTTCTACTAGTTTGTACATAGTATGTGTGTGTTTGTTTGCCACTTCCTTCCGCTTATCGGTGGCATCTTACACACGCATTCAATCAGTTTTGTCAGAGATTTCATTTGAATTAAATATATTTTACCCCTAAGAGTGTTTTTTGATGTTTCCAAAAGATATATTGATAATATGCGTCGTGGATGTATGAACCCATCGGACATGGACATTGCTACTGTTCGATATTATTGTTGGTGATGTGTGTTGGGCGACATCAAATTGTTATCAGCAATTACAAGAGAAAACACTTATAAATACATATTTGGTTTAATATTTGTTTTTGTGAGCAGTGAAAATACATGTTTTTAAATATAAACAATATTAAAAATTCGCAGAATGAGTGTGGGGATGTTTTTATTTTTTGGACATCACGCAGGCTTTTCATTGAATTGTTATGCATAATATGTTTTTATTGGACTTTATACCCAGCGTAGATATTGTTGCATTCATTGTAATTTTTAATCTCAGTAGGTGTTCGTGGTAATTAAATTGTTTTTGTTTTTCAAATAGTCTTCGAAGAAGAGAATTTCTGCATTTAAATATATTAAATAATTAGTTAACATGTATATATCTAATAAATGTTGATTATGTCAACAGAATAGACAACTACAAATATTTAGAAGTAAATGTTTGTTGTTTTAACCATTTACTAATGATGGCTATAAATATGTTCAAAATCATTTACTAGTCTATAAGAAACCATATCCATGCAAGTGTTTAAAAAAAAGTTATATCAATAGTTAAAGGTTAAAAATAGTAGTAGTTTTATCTTTATATAATTATTTATATATGTATGTGTGTTTCATATTTGTATTTGCTTGTTGATTGAATTCTATTTATATTTCAATTTTTGTCTCGTTTATCTTTATTATTTCATTTTCTATAAGTAAATAAATAAATAAATAAATAAATACAATTTTTAGTCATAACTACAGTTGATTGTACTTTGTAAATATTTACTTGGATTGTAACAATTTTACAAATCAATTTACTCCTAAATACCAATTCACTAATATCTTTGATTATCCTCTTGATATTCTATTCATTCTCTTCAATTGTTTATCTATGTATTTACTTTCTATTCATTGTGTGTGTGTAAAAGTATGCAGAAGTAAATAAATAAGCAATAGCAATTGTTTGCAAACATGAACTAAAGATTTCTTTTAATTTACCCTTTAGGCTTTTAAATTGTACATTATATATTATAAAAAATGAGTAAATACTGAAAACTTAAATTAATTGTCTTTTTTATCCACTCTGTCTCTAAACAAAAACATATTTTAATAAATGAGCAATTGTATGAAGGAAATGATAGACACTATGTCGGTGACTGCACAGAGAAAAGATTAAATATTAATAAATTAAGTTATTATCTCTAACAAAATGTTTGCAGAAACTCAAATATTTAAATAAATCATTGTGAAAACTTAACACAATGTTTCTTACAATTGTATTGTTGTTGAGTCTAGAAAAGCAATATACATAAATTCAAGTCCTTAGCTCAAGATACATACATATGGTGTAAATATTTGCCCTGAATCAGATTTTGTAAATATAATGAAGGAAAATGCAAACAGTTTTACTTTCGCATTTCATTTGATTGAATTTAAAATTAAATTTATTCTTTATGAATATTAAGAAAATGGGACAATAGGTTCCATGTTACCAGCACTATAAATTGCTAGTAATACTTACATAATAACGCCCCAGCGAATAGAGAGCTGAAAAAGAGATGAAAATGTCATGAATTTAACATTGTGTTGTCATTGGAAGGAAGTACTTAGTGGTGCAAAAGAGTTGCAGAAGTTCATTGGTTGGATATTCTTCTTTTATACTTCTTGTTCACTGCTTTTGAAAAACTCCACTTCAGCTTTATTAAAAAAAAAAAAATAAAATTAAAAAAGGTAATATAAAAAAAGTAATATTATGAACTTTTTTCTCTAAATTTCATTGCACTTGGTTCCTCTTTTGAAGAAGTGAAACTGTTTTTTTCTTGGAAGATCTTGATCGTTTTTTCCTGGGACCATTAAATATGTTTTAATTGCATTATGTGTATTTAATGTTTATTTATTATTTTAGGAATATAAATAAGAATGTTCTCTATATGAAACCAAAAAATTTATTGTAATAAATTAAGTGTTTAATTTTACTCTAATATTATATTATATAAAAGCTTGTTGTTAAAGTATTAAGCAAGTCTGCAATCATTTATTACCTTGTAGTCCCTGTTTGGCGGTACCAAAGCATAGTTTTTGGACTATAATTAGACACACAATTGCGAAATTGATTGTATTTATTAATTTTTAATTGGTTTTGCTCCAATCATAAAAATGATAATATTAATAACTATGAAAATTGATTTTATTACCACTGTTTTTTCTGACCTAAATTTATTTTATTTATATTTTTTATAGACAAATCTTTCATTTCATGTTTTCATATTGTATATGTTTTAAGAGCTGTCAATTAAAATTAAAATATAATTTTAAATCACTTAGAAAGTTATCAACAAATAATATAATTAAGTTAAAACACAAAGTTAGTTAATAATCTTATTAAAAAATAATTTGAAATTGTTTTTTACTATGTTTGTTTTTATTTGTCTAAAACCAAACTCTACCGAAATATAGCATTCGTACAAATGCTTTACCGGATCCAGATACAGTTACTTAATTTTTTTTTTTTTTTGGTATTAAACATGCTCTGCACAAATAAGTTTTATGTAAGCCAACATTTTTTTCTTTCTACGTAATTTTTTAATTTGAATTTTATTTTTTATTTAAGATGACAATTTTATTCATTCAACAAGCTATTTTTAAATAATTAAAAATTATGGTTACATTTAACAATCGTTTGATGTATAAAGTTCCGTAAAACTACGCCGTTCGCTAAAAATCATTCATGCGAACAGGTTTGTGTTCCACTAGAGCCAAGGAATATTGGTACTATATAGTTTTGATGTGTAATTTAAAAAATTTTCATATTTTTGAATCCCAAAAGTTAACGATTTTGAAGAATTTCCCATTTACTTAATTATATACATTTATTGTTTTAATTTTAAAGAAATATTCAAATGATTATTATTTTACAATCGTATGGCGTTGTGTGTGCTGGCGTTATATTTGAACTTACATACATATGTATATTAGTGTTGATTTAGGCTTGGTGTGGCTTTAAAACAACAATTTGTCAACACTAATTTTCCTCATAATTTCCTTAAAGCATCATCATCCTGTACTTAAACAAACGTTTACAATAAATGCAAGTTTGAATACGAACACAAACACATATCTTCGTACATATATTTTAATGCGTATGTAAATCTCTATAAATATTTTGAATTTATAAGCTTCTATATAAACTTTTCATATTGTTTACACAGAGGCACATACGTACATGATTTACGAAATATTCGTCACAACTCAACATTTACGATTTTTTAAAACTTAAAATTAATGAAGTGAGTCACCTGGACATCGTCATAGACAACAAGTTTTATTTTATGTTTTGTATTTAATAAAATAATTTATAATTTAAAAACGAAAACATCCAACTCCAAGAAAAAATCCAATAAAACGAAAACAACTCGCATGGGATTTTATAGTATTTTTAAAATATTATTTTACAACATTAAAAAATATGGAATATAATATAGTGTAGTTTATAGATATGGGTCAGTAAATAAAATCGGACTTGTGATGCATGAACATATTACGTGTTTTACAACTTTTAAAAAAAATCATAGGACCCACAGTTTTCGTCCCATTTTATTACGCGACATCTTTTTGGTTTTCCAATGAAGTATATATAAAAAAGTATATCTTTTAATAAAGTATTTGTCAAAAATAGATGTAAATTCAAAATAATAGAAGTAAAAATAGAAAAAAAAAAAAACATAATTTGTGTCATAGTTTTGCTGTTAATTTAAATCCGTATATACTTCTCAAAAACGATAATTTCTTGTCTTTCTAATATACTAGTTTAAAAAATTTAATTTGGTCAACTACTATTTTATATATAACATTTTAAGTACGCGAAGTCCAAAACATCGGTCTTTCTGATATAGCTCCAGATCTTAAAGGTACATTTAAAATTCTAAAAAATGGTATAATAATCTACTGACCCATACCTATAAACTACACTGTATTATATTCCAACATATTTTCATTCTTGTAAAATAATGTATTAAAAATACATAAAATCCCTCAGGCGCAAAATTGAGTACATGCGAGTTGTTTTCGTTTTGTTGGATTTTTTCTTAGAGATTGATGATTTTGTTATAAATTATTTTATTAAATACTAAACTTAAAATAAATATTTCAATTTTTATGCAATGTTAAGTGCACAAATTACAAAAAAAAAAATCATAGACGTCTTGAGGTATATGAGGAAGAAATTTCCTAAAAAATATTCTATAATTTATAATATACGAGAAATATCTTGAAACAGTATACGAAAAGAAAAAACGTAAATTCGGAAAGGATGAAATTTTTATAATTCGGATCAAGCTAAATCAATTTGCACTCAATATGAATGTTTTAGCTTATCGAAAGCCACATAACGAGGTAAAAGAGAGAAATAAGGTAGGTGCTGTAAAAACCGTGGTTGAAGGGTTATAGTTAGGAGATATGTAAAGGAATTTGAAGTAAGTATTTCAGTATTTATAGATGGAAAAATGGATCATCGGTATTATAAAATATTTTAAAATAAAATTCACATAAAAATGCTGAGAAATTAGGAATGTATGACCCAAATATATATTATAACCCAAAGTATTCTTCCACAATTACAATTATAAAGCTTAACATTCTTTGTAACTGCACGAAAGTAATAATCACCAGATATCAATCTAAATAAACATTTTTGGAGTTTTTATTAACAAAAATTTTATTTTTTAAGCTTCACGAATAAAAATGATATTAAATTTATATTGTAAATGCAATGAAATAAATGTATTTAAATTTTAAAAGTAAGAATGAAAGTTTGTATTGTCATATAAATAATCTGGATTAATTATTTAATTTATGTACAATAAATTAAATAATTAATTAATTTTTGTGATTTTTTTAAAGCATAAAGTATGATGTTGAATACTTTTTTGTGCTAAATTTCAATGACATTATATATTTTATTTATTTGTATTAAATTAAAATTTAAGCAGATTTGAAATCAGTTTGTTCTAATGGACGTTAACCACTTTTTCACATAAAAATTCTTAAATTTTTTTTTGTCACTGTATTTGAATTAATATTTCACTGTATTTTTTGTGATAATTGTAATTTCTTTTGGAATTGAAATTATATTTTTTTTATAAACATGGGACTTTTTTCTCAACGTTTTTTCTATTTTTAACTTTTTTCTTTAAATTTTTCAAAAGTCCAGCCATTATAAAGAAACAAAATTTTAAATTGATTTTGATTTGAACATCACATGCAGCTTTGGTCGAGTATGATGAATTTTAGAAAAAAGTATTTTTTTTCTCTGTTAATAAGTATTATAAAAAATAAGTTTTTAAGAGTTAGTACGGTTTTCTTGCAAACAAAAAATATGTATGAACGCCATAACCGTTTGTTTCATACACTAATACATACCTACACATGCATATAAATGAAATATTTTTCTTCATTAAAGTACCTTAATTTGTATGGGGACAAAAAAGTGGCAAATGTACCCCCATAAATAATTGGTTAAGTTGACTTCTTTTTATTCGATTATTATAGTGGTTTTAAATGAACTTTTTACTTTTTTGATAAATCAATATTCAAGTGTTATAAGTACTGTAAAACTCTAGTAAATTAAAACCTATAATATTTTGAAAAATATCCAAAATATATAAATTTTTATTGAAAATAGATATAATAACATTTTTAATGAATATTCAAGGTTGTGTTATGCCTCTATTATAATATGAAATTAATTTTCATAAAACTAAAAATTTGATAATAATAGATGTGTTTTGAAAAAGGTCCAGCTCATGTTATATTTTGGGAGTCATATAAGAACATAATAATCCCCTCTAAAATTTTTTCGCGAGGCACTTTAACATACATATGCATGTATGTAGTATATACATATGAATATGTTCGAATTTATATTAAATATGCAAGTGTGTGTTTTTAGTATCCTGGAGTTTGCTTAAAAGTTCTTGTCATTGTCATTTACTTAAGAGTTTCCTTAATTGTAAACAACATTCCAACCAAGCAACCAACCAGTAGCAGATACTAAACCAGCAACAATAAACAATGAATACATGAAAGAAAAAATAAAAAAAATCAGCATTTTGTATCTTGTAACAATAGTAAATAGTGCTGCTGTAACTAGAGCTGTGGCAATGGCAGTGTTAATGTTAGTGTGGCAAAGCAACACCCAAAAGTTGTTGGTAAAAGAAGAAAAGTGCTACAAATGGATGAGTCATTTAGAGCATAAAATTGAATTAGCTATAGTTGTTGTCTTTAGGACGACAACACCAACATTAGCAGCATCAGAACATGAAAACCCAGATAAATGAATAAATAAATGCATATTTAAAATAACATTTATTTTACAAGTTGCGACGCAAAAGGAACGTCCTTGCCCATGGCAACAATTAAACCGATGATAAGTTTGTATAATGGTTCATAAAATCAGAAATTCAAATTTATTTATAAAAATTTTGCCTAGTCAGAAAAAATCAAAAGTTAAGAACTTTAAGTATAAGTTTAATTATATATTTAGTATAAGTTTAAGTATAATAAATTATCTGGACATCTTCATGATGTTTTTATATAATTTCTTAATAATATTTTTCAATTAATTTTGAAATAATCTTTATTCTTAATAATATTTGTATTAATATTATTCCCAATAAAAAGATTACAGATATGAATACACAAAGCTATAGTTTTTATCTTATATTTTTTTCTATTCTCTATATTTTTTTAGTTTGTGACATTGAACTTTTAGGATATTATATAATATATTTTCGGGTAATCATTTGACATATAGACTATAAGGTAGACAAAAATATTAGATTTTTTTGAGAGCAATAGGGTGTTCCAAGTTCCTTTCCGTAACTGTACATAAAATTATGAAGGGGTGCATAATTTATAACATATATAATTTATACCAATATTAATGATATGCACATGTATATATAATATTATATGTACATCAAACGATAGCTCATATAAGAATAAAACTTTATTAAAAAATTCACGTAAACTTTTTTTGGGAAAATTTATGAAATACAAGGTTTATTATACATATATAACATTAATTAGGGTATCCCATCAATTTACCGACATTCGGTTATCTGATTAATCTTGGTCGATGAACTGTTTCAATAATTAAAAACTGTATATTTTTGAATAATGAATAAACCGATTAATTTGTGTTGATCAACCGATTAACCAAAATCTAGCTTTTTTGGTATGACAAATTAATAAATTTTTTATTTTAAATTTATGTCAACATTTTTTCTAAAATGTCCATTTTATTCGAGAAAAATAAATAAAAGGCATTTTTAATTCCTAAGTATTTTTATACATTTAATATCTTGTGCTAAAGATAAAATGTCAAAGAGACAATGAAACATAATTTTATTATCATAACCTTCTTCCCATTAAATAGGTATCAAAAATAAAACATCTTCCAATGACAAGTCTATGTTAAATTCATTGGAGATGGTCCGACTTTGCATCTCAAGTTTAGGTTCTTATTTACTTACTATAAATATCTTCAATAAAAATTTGTTTTCCATTATATTTGAAATATGAATAAGATTAA
>MINK01006581.1:0-11517 GCA_001735545.1 Phormia regina
ACTATTTCAATAGATTAAATTTTATAAACATTATTATTTATATGTCTAATATGTATTACTAAAACACTTCGGTTAATCGAATAATTTGGCAATAATTTGTTAGAGTAAAAAGTGTAAAATGGTGCTTAGTTCAGAGAAATCAATATAGGTGTTTTAATATTTATACCCAACACAACCATAGGCGATTGGGATATTATGTATTTGTGGAAATATTGTAACACAGAGAAGAAATCTTCCGATGCCCACCTTAAAGTATACCGTTCGACTCAGAATCACTTTCTGAGTCGATTTAAACATGTTCATCCGTCCATCCGACCATTTGATTGATTGGCTGTCCATATAAAGCTTGTACGCAATGTACAGGCAATTTTGGAGATAATATTATAAAATTTGATTCAGATGATTTTCTTTTGCATAAGGACGAAACCTATTGATTTTGGTCATGATCGGCCCATTATTTCACCCAGCCCCAAATACAAATATTCTCCCGGAATAGAGATTTAACACTCAAAATTACCTTAAAAATTTAAATATATAAATAAAAAAAATAAATGTTTTAATAAAAATGTTTGTATCAACTTAATATTAGACGCAAATAATACTTTTGTAAATGTAAATGGCAGTGGAAAATTTCATGAAGATCCGTCCATAATTGACAATAGCTCCAAATAAGATCCAATTCCGGGAATCACCAAAAAAAAAAAAACATTTCTCACTTAAAACAATTACAGATCCATAATTGTCTCCTTCCCTAATTTTGGTGCGCATATGCAATGGTGTAGAGTATCATATAGTCGGTCTTGACCGACTATACCCTTTTCTCTCGTTTTATATTGATTAATAAGTACAGAAATTAATTTTTGGAAAATATTTTTTATTTATTTACTTATTTATTTCTTGAGAAAATTCTGATGTTCATCAAAAAAAAAAAAAAAAAAAAAATTAAAGTCGTTTATTTCTCTACTCCATAAAAATATTGAGATATAGTAAAATTTATTTTGATTTTAGCCTCAAAATTTATGTTTCAGCTTCAAGCTTTTTTTCAAAATTTATATATTTTTTCAAACAATTTCGAATATTTTCTTTAATTTCCCGAATCGCAAAAATAGTTGTATTAACATAATTAAAATGACATAAAAAATAAAAAAAACTGTTTCGTTGCGCTAGAAAAACCAGAAATATTTAATTAATACCATAACATAAGTTGAAAATTTCATTACTGAGGAATACACATAAAAATAAAGTAATAAAGGAAAATATATTTTATTCTTATTTATGCAAACATACTTTCACTTTACTTTCCTCTATATATATATTCTCAAAGAAAGTTCAAGAAAAAATTAAAAGAAACAAGGACTTTTCTATATATTTTTATCATTCATATTAAATGTTTTCTAAAAAAAAGCAAGAAAGACTTCCATTAGAATCAAGGAAACAACAAATCCTATTAAAACTTAATTTATTTACTTTAAACAAACACCTAATGGCATGAAATCCTTTTTTCCCTATGTTTCCACTTGTTCCTTGTTATTTTTTATGTGTTTATATCCTCGAAGGAGAGCATACTTATCTTATCATTGCGTTTGAAACATAACGAAATAATCTTTAGGGATCTCATAAATTGTTTTTTTTTTTGGTTTTTTGCTTTCATTTCGTGTTTTCTGTAGATTTACTGAAGTTAGAGCCAGACATGAGACATAAAAACGTTTGCTTTTTATAAAACAGTCTATTAAAATTGAAATAACAGAAGCAAGAAAAAATATTTATGAATGCAAGTAAAATGTTTTAAAACTTTTCAAATCTCATTAAAAAGACAAGGAAATCTTTGTGAAAAGATCTCCAGAAAAGATATTTGTAAATTTAGGTGTAACTTAGATTGTAGAGTTTATTTAATTCAGTTTAAATTTATGCTAAGATTCTTAAAATTAAAATTCTTCGTCATATTTATTTTATAATGAACACACCATTATAAAGTAAGCATTTGGTAATGCAAAATGTAAATAGTTGTATTTTTACTGGCAAACAAATTCGTTTAACTGGAACTAGTAGTAGGATAGTTTAAAACTTGTAGTATTATATGTTCTGCTACATACACATTACATAAATAATTGTTCTTACATACTACAACAATGACAACAACAACAACAACAAGTATCCTACAGTCAGACCGTACTTCATATTTAAAACATTATTTAGTAATTTGTTATGACAGCAATCAACAAGAAATATGAAAAATAAAAGAAACTCACAAAAAAAGAGAACAGGAAACAGAAAATGAAGATGAAGATGATGAAGAAACACTGAAACGATAAAGCCACCAATACAAGCTACTATTAAAGACTAAGATAGAGAGTAAAGACGTTTATATTATAATGAATATAAAATCCTAAGGAAGATAAAGGAGGACAGTACCAAAATAAACACACGCATCAAACAACCAACCAAACTACTCTTGAGTTGTAAAGACATTAAGAAAACAATAGATGGATGAAAAAATAAAGAGGAAAAGAAAAATGAAATAATATTACAACCCGTACAATAATGACAACATAATGTAAAAAGGAGTCTTTATACAGACACACATATACTTACTTACAGAAACACATACATAACACACTTTAATACAAAAAACAATTTCATTTTTGATGACAATTTATATACAATGATATAAATATCTTAAACAAAATACATGTATGTAAGTGTGTATATGTCTATATAGTTGTTACACAGAATATGTGTAGAGAATATACCAAAGACTATTTTATATTGTAATGTTTTACGAAAAAATAATAACTTCCTTAATAGCATAGAAATTGAAATAGAAATAAGCAACAAACACAACGGCAAGAGTAAAAAAAAAAATATAAAATATGTACGTATGTATGTGTGTTTGTATTTAAATAATACTTATTTAAAAGACAAAATATCAATTTCTTAAAGTGTAGAAACACAACATAGTTAAAATGGCTATAAACAAATAAAAAATTTAGGTTTTTAACAAATTATAGTTGTAAGAAAAGTACAAACTAAATTTAGTTTTGTTAGTAGTATAAATTCTAAAACAAAGTAGTACCATTGCTAGGCGCTAAATTAATTTTATTTGAACACACCCTGCAGGAAATGTGTGCCAATTGCAGTAATGAACCGGTCCCTCAGTACCTAACTCGTCAGGCTAAATAACGGCTATATACATTGATTGATTGAGATAAGATCAAAAGAGAAAAATAATTAGGTATCTCTAAGAGGTTCTCTTTAAGATATCGAACATCTACTTTTAATGTTAATCTTCGATATTTGGATAGAAAATAATCTTATTTAACAATCAGTAATACCTTTACTGATATACAGCTGCCAACTGTGGAATATATTTCCTATTTCTGGTCAAATTATTGTCAGCTCTTGGAATTTTGTTTACGGTTTACATTATCTCTATTCATAGATAATGTCAAAGAATTACCAATTTGAATAGCAGTACTTTATCGTAAAACAGAATCTATCAGTAATTTAGAGAACACTTATTCATAAATAAAAGAAAATTGTCCTCTTAAAGCAAAAAATATACGAATTCAAATGAGTGAATTAATGATCAGAATACAAAAATAAAAAATAAATATGTGTGAAATTTTCATTACACATAGCACATTATAAAATAATGTAGAAAATTTTCCAATATACTCCAAGCCAAAGGTTTTAACATTCCTATCAAATACATAACGAGTCGTACAAATGTGAAGGATACAAGTTACCTGCACTGGACATGTACGGGGAAATTTTTTGCACAAAAGTGCAGCTCAAAATAATTTCTTCAAATAAAAATAATTACTTCTGTAATTTTTTGTTGAAGAAAAAAAAATAAATAAATAAATAAATAAATAAATAAATAAATAAATAAATAAATAAATAAATAAATAAATAAATCGTGTGTAATTAACTATTTAAATCATTTTATTTAGTAAAGCCATTAAAAGGGGTTTTAAATCTTCAAACTTCCAGAAGGTGTAGTTAATAATTTTATTTATTATTTCCTAAATTGCTACAATGTTATAACGCAATAAAATTTCATAAGTATTTAAGTTAATATAAATATAAATTTTATGTTTTATTATAAAACAATTATATATTAAAACCTATTGTATTACAAAGGAAAGGCCATATAAAAATTTGTATATAAATACTTATTCACACATTTATATAGTAAATGTAAAATAAAAAATTTATATAGTAAATGTATTACTTTATTGTTTTCAGACATTTAAATAGTAAATTCTTTTTTTTTTTTTTTTGTATATTTATGAGACTAGGCACTGAGATTAAGGAATTATTATTAGTCTTTGTGCTGATGTATGTAACCCTTAGAAATAATTATTCAACAAGCACTTTACAGTATACCAATCGACACAGAATCACTTTTTAAATCGATCTATCGAGGTCCCTCCTTCTGGCTGGTCCATGTAAACCTTGTGTAAAAAGTACAGGTTGCGATTTTGAAGATAATTCAATGAAATTTAGTACGTGGGACTTTTATGTCATAAAGACGAATCCTATTGAAATTGAAATATAAGAATATTTTTTGGAACAACTAAAAATGTTTGCTGTTTGAGTTAACAAGGAGTTAGGTGATACATTTAATCGTTAGAAGTATAACATATTTTAAATCTGTATGTATAATTAAATCAGATAATTAATTAACCGTTCCATAATTAAGAAAATAAGAAATTAAGAAAATATAATAGCTTAAAATAAAACAATATTTTTCTAATAATAGGAAAAACAGAAAAGCTTGAAAACAGGTATGTATATTGTTATATTAAAAGCTTTACAGAACAGTGCTAAATCATTATAAAGCTTCAAAAGCTGCGAATGTTAACTAAATGAATTAAGAAACAAATTTGAATTCCGAGAAATTTTGGCTCTCGGTAAAGTGGATCTAAAAAAGGTCTATTTTGTAGGCCTTTTTAGATCACCTCTCTCTCGATTTTATGATCACAATATACTGCATACCAAATTTCATTAATTAATTTTAATTTATCAATGAAAAACTCATTAAAAATATAAATATTTTAGTGAAATTCGGTGAAAAAAGTTCCATATAAGTATCAATATTTGTACCAAATTTTATGAATATCGGTCCATTGACCATAGCTCACATATACCTCTGAAAATCACTTGAAAGCGCATAATTCTCATACGAATATTAGTATCAACTTAATATTCGACACAAATAACAGTTTTACAAGAATAATTGACATTGCTAAATTTTATGAAGATCGGCTAATAATTGACCATAGCTCAGACCCCTTTTCTCGAATCACCCAAAAGTTCATAAATCCATGTAAATCCAAGTATCAACACACATTAATACAACTATAGGTCCATAACTGGACCCTTCCCGAAATTTTGTACACATATGGTCGAGCTTGACCAACTATATCATTTTCTCTCATTTTGTGTATAATTTTTTGGTGGTAGTTTTCGTATTTATAAAAGCACGTAATAAAAACTAATGACTGACAATTGTCCTGAATTCGAAAATAGAACTGTAAATGTCAACGTTAGCCGTGATAGCTACCAATTATATAATTTTTAATGTTTTACACTTATAAAACTAATACGTTTAGATATCTGTATTGTGCAATTGTTTTGTTAAATGTTGCTTTTTGTTGTTGTTAGTAATATTGCATGTGATGTCACCACTTTATGACTTATCAAAAAACAACAACGAAAACGATAAAATTTTGTTTCAATGACAGCAACGTTGAAAGTGAGATGTTGTTGGAAAAATATAAAGTCAATTAAGGCAGTAATAAAAATGTTAAACAACACACTCATACAAATAAATATAAATAAAAAAGCGACACACAATAAAAGGATAAAAAAGAAAAATATATTCTTAAATACAAACTTAAAGTTAAATATTTGCTAAAAGGAAATATCATAAAGTAAATTTACACATATATTAGTAAAAAATTAAAAATAATTATTAAAATAGTAAAGTGGTTTGGTTTTGTATATAAGTACATATGAACTTAATTTAAATATTTATAAACATTTAGTATATTTCTACAGATACATAGATTTAAAAATAATTCTTGAAAATATTGATATACAATGGTTATATTTATTAAAATTAAAAGCATTTGTGTGAAAAAAAAAATGTTTGTACTTGTACTAAATTCTGTGTCTAAATAGCTAAGAGATGTATTTTAATTAAGTTTCTTTTATTTAAACATGTGTTAAGGCATGAAATATATATTTTTTTTTTTTTTCATATTTATTACTTTAAAACTTAACAAAAGCACTTTTATTGAAAACTAATAAATTCAATATTCTTCTTTAGAAAACTTCTTAAATTCATTTCAATTGTAGTTGCTTACTTTTCATTTCATACTAATCCAAACAAATGTCTTTCATTCTATTTCTCACTTTTTCTTTATCAACTGTGAATTTTGTGGCAAAACTTAGTTATATTAAGTTTAATATATCTTATTGCTTCAAATTAAGATGAATAAATAACTTTAACATTCAAAAGAAAAAAAAACAGACACAAAAAAATACACATAAACACTAAATAGAGATGAAAAAAAAAACACAAAATAAATCTAACAGATAAACACACACTAAATGATTTCAATTTGCAAAACAGTTTGTTGGGGAAATTCAATAAAACTTTAGCAGACACCAGCTGATGGCAGGCAACCATTCAAAAAGTTAAAAGGCAAGAAAGATGACAACCACCCACAGAAGCCGCAACAACAGTAGGAGCACAACCAGCAAATAAAATAAAAACGAACAAAACGAAATGAATGAAGAATGTTTTTATATATAAATGTAATAAAACAAAAATACACATGGGGATATTTGAAAATCTGTAGAAGAAGAAAACATATATATATATACAAAGACTACTAGTATAAATAAATAAACAAATGCTAACGAACACATACAAAGTAAATTATTCATACAATAATTTTTAGCGAAATACCTGCACAACTAATACGAGTATTTTTCGAATTCTAAAAATATATGAATAAAAAATATATGAATAAAATATTAAAAATAATTTGCTCTCTGGAATAATTAAACATTTTACAACCGTATCTCCAATAACATTCTGAATTGAAAGTAGATCTAATTTTGAATTGAACTAGAACTAGACTAGAATAAAAGTAGTACTGAACTAGAACTAAAGTAGAAATGATGTATAATTAATTATGAATTGAACTAAATAAAACTAGAAATGAATATGTATTTAAGAGCTATAACATGACCTTCGTAGATATTTAACTACGAAAATCTTAGCTCATATGTATGTATGTATATCAATGCGCCATAATACTCAAGTCAGTTTACAGTTCCTACACAAATTACAGGAAATACATCAGACATTGAAAAATTTATATAAAAAACAACTTAAAAACAATAAATTCCAACATCATTTATAATTGCAATTCTCTGCAAAATATTTAAATTTTAAAGGAAAACAAAAACAACTGATTCAAGTTTAAGATTGGATACTTTTGAAAATTTTTATAATTATTTACATTTAATTATACTTATACACATACATACATACAACATCCTCTAACATTTCACTAAGAAAATTTAAACAATCAACACTTTGGCAATGGCTCGTTAGTTTTTAAAAAAGAAATCTTTTACTCTCACTATTTCGAAGCAGCTTTTACTATTCTTTTACTCATACTTTCCCTATCATTTAGAAAGGACATAAATGTAAACATTAGAAAAACAACAACAACAATATTTAAACTACAAGTACCAAGTAATTTTGTGCTAATGTATTTCCGCTTTTCAACACAAATTTACAAATTATATATACTCCTTATACATACTAACACATATTTATATAGCTCTCGTAATATGTAAACATATATACTAACAATTATATAAATATACACAAATACACTTAAACATAGTCTTGTTAACATAATAACTTCTTGAGTAATATTCATTCCTTAAATAAAATAAGACAAGGTTGAATGAATTAAAATTATATTCTTGTTCTAAATTGTTAGCATCAACGAAACTACATACATTCATTCATACGTATATATGTATGTACGTATAATTTCCTATTTAACTAGGTATCTGAAAACGTTCATTTAAAACTCACAAGTATGTAAAGTATAGAACTGGCATGGAATAGAGTAATTTAAGTAAATTACAAATCTCTACAGATGGTTTAAATTTATAAAATAACACAGACAATTACAAAAAAACCTAGATGAGATATATACCAGCCAAAACAAAAACTGCTTACAGCCCCTTTTTCCCATATAACAAAGATAATTTAAAAGAAAAACTAATGAGTTTATTTCCGTAAAAACATAAACACATACATATACAATTTCTATTGTAGTTATTAAGAAATTTAGAGAAATATAGAAAAGTCGAAGGACAAACCATTAGGAATAATTAAAAATTGTTTAGAAATAGACACAAATATATACATACATACATACATACATACATACATACATACATACATACATACATGCATGCATGCACTCACAATTAATAACTAAATTATATTATTTATTAATACAATTAATTTGTTTTGTTTAAAATGTACAGCTCTTTATAAAATGTAGAAAAAAATTTAAAATTTGTCTATAAAAATATATAAACGAACGAATATTTTAGAATTCCACTAAAAAGTTTAAAAATATTACTCCCAAATATATATAAAACTGATTATTTTCTCTTAACATTAGTGCAATGGTGGGTTTTAAAATAAATATCAGATAGGTAAACGTTTTCCTTAATTTTTTTTTGCAGATAATTGCATGTTTTTCCAAATTATATATAATACTTTATGTATTAGCTTTAAGTGATAATTGTATATCATTTATATTGTACTGGCTTGTTGGTGCTTAAGGGCTTAAACAACTATTGAATAAAATAAATAAAAAATCGATAAAATAAAGTTTGTTGAAAAACTATTATAATATTCTTATGGAATAAAGTGCAACAGGCGAAAATTTTCGTTAAATTCGATTTTTTAAGCAACTTAATACAAAGAAATTATTAAATTATTTATTCTGTAAAAATAAAATTAGTAAATTTTTAGCCTTTTTCAAGCTATTTTAAGAATTGAAAAGAGCTTGAAAAGAAAATAGAAGCTAAAACTAAAAGTTTGAGGCTAAAAGTAAAATAAAAATGCTGGATTTAGTCTTCAAAAGACTAAGCTGGCAACACTGTTTATGATTGGAGCAAAATGAAAGAAAAATTAAATTTAAGTTTTTTTTTACATTTTATACTTCGTTAAAAAATGAAAAATCTGCTAAATTTTAACAAAAAATCAAATTTCTATTAATAAGGATTTTTGATTCGGGATCAATTGTTTTTCTTACTAAAAATCGATATTTATATGAAATATCTTAAATATTTCGTTAATCAGGCCTCTATATTTTGAGGCCTGATTTATTATATTTAACTAAATAGTTTCTTGGAAAATGATATATTTATTCGAAATAACTTTTTAATGTATACCAAACTATCACTTGTACATTTAAATTAAAACTCTTACAAATACAATTTTGAAACTGTATATATGTGTATTGAGAATCCAACGTTGCTTTTGGTAAGTATGTGAGTTTTTTTCTGTTTAATTTAGAAAGTAAATATACAAACAAAAAGGTTTGTTTTTTGTATTTGGTGTTGGATGTATATAGATGGTTAATGTCTGTTTGCCAGGTTAATATTTTGTGGTTACTGTTGATGTTGATGTTGTTTTTTTTTTTTTTGATGTAATTCTTAGTTTATTTGGTTTATTTATAATTTATTATTTGTTGCCGATTTTATTGTTGTTGTTATTATTTTTGTTATGTATGTGTATGACAACATCCGTCTCCTCGACAACATCCGTTTCCGCTTTTCTTTGTTAAAAGAAGAAGAGTGAGTTTGAGATTATGATGATGACAATGATGTCGAAATGCTTTTATTTATTTTTTTTTTTTGCGCTTTTTCATTCGTGTTTTATAATTTGGTTATATTTTATGATGGTATAGAATTTTTGTGGTTTATAAAGTAACAAAACAGGAAATTAAATTAATTTTTAACATTGAAAATAAAAGGCATTACATTCATACATACGAATAAAGAGAAAAATAAATTACTTTTTCTAAAGCAATGGTCAGTTTTTAATATACGAATATGAAAACTAAGCATTTGTTCCTTACCTATTGATTTTTTTTTTTTTTTTTTTTTTTTTTTTTTTGAGAAAGCATTTGTTTGCATCTTTTGTAAGTAATTAGCATTATTTTACATACACCATTTTCTACTTCCTTGAAACTCAGCCTGATTTTCTGATGCATAATCAATCAATCAACAGACATCAGTATCATCAACATCTTCATTGACATGTTGTTAATAAGTGTATGTGCATAATAATGTCATTGTTAATGCTACAGCATCCATGATTGTAAAATATATTTATGAATATTTATGTCTACGTACAAGCTACTCAAGCCACGGCTCCGCCGAACTTCATAAAACAGAAGCCAAAGGAAACTAAAACTTATTTTATGATTTTCTTTTTTTTTTAATATTTTTTACATTGTGCAATAAAAAAACATAAATATGAAATTAAGTGTAAAGTAAGTACAGTGGCAATGTGGATGATGATGGAGATGATTTTTTCGTTTTATTCTTTTTTTAATGTTTGCAATCGGTGTTTCACTTGCATTCCTTTATATGCAACATAATGTAAAACACCAGCCCGTTATCAGTATGAAGTATGCAACATATTTTATTTACATTGCTTTACATTTACTTAAAAATTTGCACATTAATTTTCAACTTGTTTCAACTCTCTTCAAACGAAAGAGAAATCTTTATCCATTTATTATTCAATTTTATACAATATTTTTGTTTTGTTTCGTTTTTTTTTTTTTTGCACAACAGTTTTTTAAAGTCTTTTTTATTATGGAGGTTTCCATAGCCAAAACTTGACTATGTATATGTCTGTTGACTATAAACTTTAGAATTGTAATTTTTAGCTTATATATATAGTCATAGCATATTGTTTCTATTTTACTATGATCTATTCTATTCTATAGTCGTAAATATACATCTGACTATAGTCTAGTTTTGACTACAAACTTAACTTCAGTCTACTCATACTATAGTGTAATCTATAGACTTGACTACAGTCTAGTTTATAGTATTGATAGTATATCGTTTCGACCACAACTTTGATTGTTGATTCTTGTCTTTTCTATAGTCCGTCTCTGGTTGTTGACTATAATCATATTTTTAGTATTGACCATAAATTTGATAATGTCCTGGTTTGAATTATAGACTCTGGATCTGGTTCTTGTTTGGACAATAATCTTAACTTTAGTTTAAATAATAGTTATGAATAGAAATTTAACTTCAGTCTTGTCTATAGTATTTACAAAAAGTTTGGTTATAGTCTACTGAGGCCTGACTTTAATCCATTTTATTTGGATATACAAATATATATATATATATATATATATATATATATATATATAT